>MJUU01012837.1:39915-50110 GCA_002080025.1 Modiolus philippinarum | reverse complement strand
GGAGGGTCCTCCGGGACCTTGTAACCCCGACCCCTTTCTAGACAAATTTTTGTTGATTTATATACCCTTTCCAATAAATGAGATATCAAAAAGGCACCCCATCCTAGACAAATTAATTTGCTGTAATATATCCTATAAGAATCTGTGATAAGAAAAATGCTGTCAAATATCGGAGGATACTCGTAACAGTGGGGGACCAATTAAGTACTGTAAACCTGCAAATTTCGCGGCCGTTTTATTTTTCGCGATTTTCGTGGTGGGAATGGAAGCGCGAAAATAAAACAGCGCCAATATACTTGTCTATTATTGAAGTCAATGGTCAACAATTTGGCAGCGCGAATTCAAAACTGCGCGAACTAATATCCTGTCAATTTACCGCGAAATAAAGACGCGCGAAAATTTCCCAGTTTACAGGAAGGTATCATAAGTTGGCGTATTACAGTAATGACAAGTAATGATAGCAAGCAGTTTCAAGTCAATAAACTCAGCAGTATTTCTATTGGCATACTGGTATTAACATAATCAATCCTTTACAGATGTTATTTTGACTAAATAAAATGCATTAATATTTTTTTTATTTTTTAATCCCTTTCTAGACCAGATTTTGAAAACCATACACCGTCCAAAAAAATACGGATTGGACCCCTTCATTTTCATGTCATGGAAACAATACTCCATTCTAGACAAAATTGTAAAAAATACACCCTTTTTGTCTGAACATACCCATTACCACTTAGTGAGTGACCCCCCCGGGGTCTTCCAATTGTTAACAAGAAATGCAGTTATTGAATTGAACTGTTTATTTATCGGGGGTTGGATGGGCGCCTGCCAGATCTAGTACCTGCCACTCATCTGAAACTCTTCAACGGACTTTTCCGTCTGATTTCAAATTGGTAAGGCTTTATCGGACTCAGAAACTGTAGAAATGATTTCCGGTGTACGAAGTTTCTTCTTTTGAAAATTTTTTTAGTTGGATTTCGATAAACTTTGGTAATTTTTTCAAATATTTTAATTCTCAGAAGAATGGCGAGGCATAACTATCCCGATCTGTAAGTTTTGGTTAAAATTTTTAGTCAATTTTGAACATTTTTAGGGAACATGAAAACTTCTGGAATGATTTTACCAGATTTTAGAAAAAAATTTGGTCTTCCTTTGGTTAAATTTTGACGCGTTTCAAATCCGTTAAAAGTATCCATTAAAACCTAAAATTAACAATTTTGGAATTTTGTACCACATTTACCCCATAAAAAATGATCTGGTAGCAAATTTTAACTCACAATGTTCTATATTGTGGTTATTGTTGAAACTAGTAATCTCATTCTGCAGGAAATGTTTTATCTTTCGTTTCGGATTTTAGATTATGTATTCAAAAGCTAGAAAGTACAATTATACGCTTTATGTGAAGGCTCATCATCATTCAAAATTTTATACCAAATTGAATGTAGCTTTCAACATGTTTGCTTGGTGAAGCTTTCAAATTAAGTAATGCTTAACTTTTTGCGGACTACATATGTATATGCAATAATGGAACGTAGAAGATCAGTTAAAAAGAAAAAGGGTTAGAAAGATTCGAAAAAGAAATTTATAAATATGTGACGAAAATTGTTTTTGGGGCCATGTCTGTTGCAAGATTAAGTTTATAACTATTTACGCATCATAGAATTTTCATCAGTGCAAAATTGTCATTTTCCTTCCCATATCAGATGCCTTATATATTTCCAGTCGATTTGGCGAGGAGCAGTATTCTACATTTGTGTCATAGACTAAAACAATACACTCACAGCTGTAAATGAACTGGTCGACGTCACTGATTTTAGATGCATTCAAAAGACTAAACACATATTAACTGTTATGTGTAATTTAAGGCTGTTAGATAATATTAAATAAATTTATTTAATGAAAACGTCCATACAAAATTCTTTGATCTATGAGCATTTCATTACCAGATCACTAATGTAGTGCCATGTAAAATTTAATGAGGCGTGGCATGTCTTTGATAATTTCATATATAGATGGTAGTTTTCATATAACTGTTCATTACAATTACACTGACTCAACTTATTTCCAGGACTTTTAATACAGTGCTAATAAGTCCATCTATTACATTTTCCCTATCTTTAGATAAATTAATCAGTTACCGCATTTTTATTAATTGCAGATGTAGTTGATTGATATTTAATTAAAAAGCGAGGCAAACCTGAAGTAGTTATATAATTGTATGCTAAAATGGATGCCTGTATATTTCTTCATGTACGGTGTACTTGGTCATGTCAGTATTTTTCATATGCACAATCAAAATTCAACATTTAGTTCTCTTGTTTCTCTTAAACTCAAAATAATGTTCTGGCCATACGTATATTAAAATTTCTCTAATTTCTAGCAAATTTAAACACCTCGTGACAGATTTGTTATCGAAATAATAATCAACATGCTTTGTTTTGGGGAGTTTTAACCTGGATATGGGATGTTGTCTCCTTGACATTTGCTTCATTTCCTTTTCATGTTTGAAAGTTTGATCTCAGTTGGCGATTGGTCAATCATGTAAATTTCTCGTATCAGTTTCTAGACATAGTGCAACCGAATGTTGATGAAATTTACACCTGAATCATTGTCTAGCAAAATGATTTTGCACTTTTATGACTAAGATAACTGAATTTATTGATAATATGACATTGTTATCAAAAATATTATATTCAACACCCCTTTCAATGAATCGCGCAATGATACACATAGAAACGATGATAGCAATAAAATTGCGGCATACTTGAGACTGGAGACCTCGGAGATCGATTTACTTCAGAGAAATTGAGTAGAAATTAGAGATTGTTTGGCGGTTTATTACGATAATTTCTGTTGTATTGTCTTTTGGTCTTTTTGACGGGCAACGCAAGACAGCGTTTGTAAGGCAAGAGGCATTTTCATATTGGGGAGGGGATGGAATTTAAGGGAGAAAAAAAAACGCTTGCCCAGCGGACCGAAAAAAAAATTTTGCATTGTAGCCCCATATCTTGTATGCAAAAATAATAAAAATATATCTGGTAGGAGAAGGGTTTTGAAAAAGAAATTATGAACGACAAGAAAATTCCACCTGACTGGTTGTTGCCTAAGAGCGCTTTGTCCGTTATTTCTTATATTTGCACCTAGCCAAAAAAGAAACATGTAGCGTTTTTCGACATCTAGCAGGTGCATTGCGACCAATTCGATGCTAGGAGCCGTCTTGAAATAATTTTAGATAGGAGTGCTAAATAGCTCAATGTTGACTGTGATGTTAGTGGAAATTTAAATGAGTCAGCATAAGTAAGGTTTATATATCAATGATTGCGGAGATTACAATTAAGTGTTTAGTCAGAGTGTTTTGGCAAGAATATTTAAGGGAGTACGAGTGTCAGAAACTTTGTGATTAGAATTGAAATTCTGACCTTTTGTTTTCAAGAGCACTGCTAATGAAACAACTTCAGCAAAATATTTTGAAAATCCATGTAGGAATTTCTGAGATATATGACGTCAAATTTTGGCGGGAAACAGTTCTCTCTAGAGTTTTCCTTCAATTTGCATAAGATATTTATAGGCCTTTAAATATATGAAAATATAATTGGAAGTTGATTGAATTTTATACAATGTATATTTTATGTATTTTGAAATGACCTTTGACCATGAAAATGTGATCAATGTGGAAAAAATTTTAAACACTGGTTGAATGGAAAAAAAAACAGGAAATCGAATGCTTCGGAAATCTGACGCTCGTACTCCCTTAGTTAGAGAAAAACAGAAAAGAAAGCAACAGTAATAGAGAACTGAACTGTCAGAAGGACCAGAAAACAAAGAACACTTGACGGCAAAGAAAAGAAACATGATGACACACACACACACACAAAGATGAACAATACGGACACAATAAAAAAAAACATCATCTGCTTCTTATAAGAAACCGGCCGTGTTTAACATGTCAAACCTTGTAGTAAAATCTATTTCAGTAGAGGAAAAACAACTTGAGCTGTAAACACAAAGACATGTTGTCGTCTTGGCAACAAATATCCCATATAGTCTACGACTGTAAAACGTCTGTAGTGATGATTTAAAGTTATGGGTCATATACCTTTGTTATGGAGCCTATTTGTGAGCAAGTGAGCTATATCAAGGTAGTCACTGTATCGACAGCAGTTTTATGAGTCGCGAATGAGCTAAGAGATGTAAACTCAAAGTGCTGGCGCTATTAGAATGTTGCTACAAAAAGGAAAAGAGATGAACGCTTAATTCGAAAAAGAAATTTATAAATACACTTAATTCGAAAAAGAAATTTATAAATATGTGACGAAAATTGTTTTTGGGGCCATATCTGTTGCAAGATTAAGCATATAACTATTTACTCATCATAGAATTTTCATCAGTGCAAAATTGTCATTTTACTTCCCATCGGGAAAAGAAGTAATACAATCTAGTATCTATTATACGTATGTTGTCAATGTAAAGATGAGGGTCAAAGAATGAGGCAAATGTGAAAGTGTCTGAAGTTAACTTAATTTTGAGCTATTTTGAAAAATAGGACAAATATTAATTTAATATACGACAACTACCGTAAGGAAATGCAAACATGCACTTCAACTCCTAAATGATATTATTTTTGAAATACAAACATCAAAAACCTTGACGACAGGACACTATAAACGAATGGACTAAGTTAGTACTAAGAGGGCAAGTCAGTTCAAAAATGATTAGCACCCTAGCACATTTCACTGTATGAACAAAATATACTATATGTTATTCCTACAACATTTACCTTACAATATCTAAATTTTTGTAAATTTTGTCGAAAACTTAGGAGTATCTCCCTCATGCAAAGCTCTGTCCTTAGCTGATTTTTGTTTCACATTTAAATCATATTTGTCATTTGTTCTCTATCAGTTTTTAAATCTCTTTGAGTTTATGGTCTTCCAAACGTTAGATTTTTATCTGCACTGAAGAGACATGAGTTGTCGAAATGCGCATATGCAGAATTTAAATTCACAGTAACTTCGGTTTTTAGTTACTTATTCGGGAATCTTCACAGGGGGAAGGGTTCATATTCCCTGTGTTTTATATCCCCTAGGCCGTCAGGCGAAGGGGATATAGGGCACAGACAGGGAATATGAACCCTTATCTCCTGTAAAGCCCGAATAACTTTTATTCTGCTAGAAGTGAAAATATATTTAGGTAAAAATAACCCATGAAAACCTTCCGGTTTATTTCCAATGGGGTCCTTCAAAAATAGGTATAAACGTAATATAATTTATTTAAATATTTCTGAGGTCAAAATATTAATAGCAGGTTAAAATCGTAGCGCAGTTGGTCTTTAAGGTGGAGTCAATGTGATATCAGTTCCTCCTAATATCCAGTAAGTGACATTTCACATCCTTTTTAAATCGAATTATGTTGGTGATAGATTTGATTGAATCAGGAAGTGAGTTCCAATCTTGGATAGCGTCATAAAAAATGACGTTGATTCTGTGCCTTTAATCTTAGGTATTGCAAAATTAAAGGGACTTGATCGGGTATTATATTTATGGTGTTCATTTATTTTTACAAAGTTGTTTTTTTTAGATATGATGGACATTTATTTTGATGAACCTAGCTGTTTTATTTTGAGTCACTTGTAGTTTTTGTTTTAAAGATTTTGGGTACCCATAAACCGGTTTAACCCTACCGCTAGCTCTTGCTAGTGCCGGTACCAAGTCCGGCTATCCCGAGTGCCTATCGTTGTCCATGTTTGTCTTTTGTCATTTTATTGTTTTTCTCGTGCGGTTCCCTGGTGGATTGTGGCATGTGATTGTGGTTAATGGCCATTGTAGGTGTTTCCTGTTATCTTTCTTATATTAATACCTGCATACACGGAGGAACATGAATAGTCAAAATGGCATTGGATAAGAGCCATGGATAATGTTTTCCTTGTTTCCGATGACAGACAATTTGCAATATACATAAATTTTAAACGAGAGTTAACTTTCTTAATGATAGAGTTTGCAGTTTTTTCACCAGATACATTTTGATCAATTTCAATACCCAAATATTTAATTCTACTCTGTGCTTTTATAACATGACCATTACAAATAATTTGAAATTCCAATATTTTGGTTAATTTCCGCTTTGGTCCAAAGAGTGTGCACTCAGTCTTACCAAGATGGAGGGATAATTTGTTGTCAACAAGCCGCAAGCTACATGATTCAAGTTCTTTGCCGAGTTTGTCGGCTATAAAATCAGGATCCTTATGTGAAAATAAAATAGTACTGTCATCGGCATACAAAAGAAGTTTACAATCAGGATTGATGCCGATGACCATATCATTCACGCAACAAAGAAAGAGCTTAGTACCTAGAATACTACCCTGTGGAACACCAAAAGTAATATTGGAATAGGAAGATTCTGTGCCATTGACGTTTACCAGTTGACTTCGTCCTGTTAAATACGATTCAAACCATTTAACACCTTTCACACCCATCGCATGAAGCTTATTGCATAGGATCTGATGATCTACAGTATCAAAAGCCTTTTGTAGATCTATCATCACCATGCCCGTATATAAAGCTTTAGCTGTTTGTGTTTGGATATGATCAAAAAGATGAACAAGACATGTGTCAGTTGAATAAGCGCTTCTAAAACCTGATTGAAATTCGTATAATAAATTAATTTAATTAAATGATCTTCCAACTGTTTATATACTGATTTTTCTAAGAGTTTTGATAGTATACACAATATACTACAAATGTAACTGGTCTGTAATTTCCGACTTCAGTTCTGCTGTTCTTTTTATATAATGGTTTGACCCGTGCAGATTTTAAATCATCGAGAACGATGCCGCTCGTTATAGATTGATTGATAATGAATGTTATATGTTTGGTTAGTACATTCAAGTGCTATATATTTACTGTTAAAAGCGTTTAATAATTGTGATTTTGCTACCACGGCGATTCATATCCCCAGTCAAGGTAACCAATCAAATTGTAGGATTTACCTGGATATTTCACTTCAACAGAATATAATGTTACATTCTCATACAGAAATAAAGCATCTTCAGCTAGTCAGCACTTTAGCGGCGAGCACTACTGAACCATCCTTCACAAGTACGTTTTGTCTTATGTCTTTCTTTTCAAGATAGTGGTCTTGGTGTTTGAAGTCTACATGTTTCTAATTTTATTTGTGTATTTTTATACTATTGGCAAACGAAATAGAGAAAGAGTAGATATGATTACAGTAACCCCTATGAAGATGTGATACCACAAATGTATTGTTCATACAATAAATACAAAGTACAATGTACAAATAAAGAGTAAGATATAAAACATCTTACTTAGGTTTTATTCAGAAGAATAATACTTTAAAATCTAAATGCTATATACAGAACATTTGACACAATTACCCAGAGGAAACATGTGATCTCATTTGCATGCTTACTAATTTGTGTATGTGACATGGTTAAAACGCTGTATTTTAAGAAAAGCAGATAACTTAAAGACAATGAGAAATTAGCCGAACTATTGGAAGACTAAATTGGTCTTATTTTTCATTTTCGATTAATTATTGTCTTTTATTGTTTCAATCACAGAAAGCTGTGGAAAGATTTTCTTCATTAGAACCTGAATGTTCATTCCATGTTTCAATTAAGCTGAAAGATGGTGAAGTGTCATCTTATTTACGCTTTAATGGTATAATATTGTACTTCTGTAAGGTCGATAGATTAGGTTTTAAACAAGTTTGCTTTGCAAGAGGTCTTTACAGGAAGATTTATATATTGATAATTGCAGGTCGATATCACAAGTATAGCCTTATTGTAGAAACTTACAAGAAGATAGGGGTCAGTGCCGAGAAACATTTTGGTATAGTTTATTTATTAACCACCTCCAGCAAACAAAACCATTCTGATATGTAAGGGATATTAACTGCCGATTTCTGTGTCTAGTATACGTATTTATTGTGTATAATGCTATTGCAGCAATTGAGTTTTAATAAGTTTTTAATGTCGTTCTTTGCATTCTATTGCAGTATTTGTTCAGGTGACCGAATCTTAACACTTAGATCTTGGATTGCCTTATATTTATTGCTTTTTAAGTTACACAGTTTGAGCATGTTCATGGAGCACACACCAGGATGAAACAGACACATTTTCTTCACCCTTCTGTATTTGTGTTGGTTTGTTTCAATATGATTACAAACTGGAGATAACAGTTTACACTTACGATGACCGGGAATAGTGCACTAGGGAAAAAACACATAACAGATAAGAGACTAACATGAATAACGATAGGAACTCGGAATAGACGGACTTTTAGGGATTTTGTCCCATGAAAATTTACTCCATATCCCTTTATTTGTATAGTACCCACAACAACAAAAGCTAACGCTAGGTTTAAACCGGTTCGAATAAAAACCATTACAGATAGACTACTAACTCTATGACAACTACCTTGAGAAAGAAAAAATATGACAAAGCGTAAAATGGAAAGATGGATCATATGTTTTTGCTGTAATTGTGTTTTCAATTAATGTTTTTTTTTTGTTTTTGTTTTTTTTGGTTTTTTTTTTGGACAAATTATTCAAATTATTCAGTGTTGACTACGGTGTAACTTGTTCCGGGTATATCTTCGTTTGCAACATTTTGTGTAACGATTCTCTGTGTTTTGGGTGGTTGGTTAGATAATTGAATTCCTTGGGAACCGGAACGTCACCTCAACCGTTTTTGTACTTCTCGAAAATACCCCTTGCTCCCTGTTTTGTAACATTGGTGTTAAAAAGTACTTATAATGATAATACTACATAATTCCAATTGCTAATGCAGCGTCCAATTTCATTGGTCAACGCCTGGAAAAACAAATAAGTTATTTCTCGATAAACTTTTCTTGCCCATTAATACGTTAAATAGTGCAGTATATGGTGACGTAAAAATCAGTCACAGCATTGTTCAAAGTTGAAAGGATTGGAATAATAAGAAATAAAAGTAATTTTGGAGGAGTTTATGGATGGGTAAACGCGGCCTTTCACTCACAAACTCTACATAAAGTCCTTCAGACTTTTATTTCTATAATAAAGGTGTTCTCATACAATGTTTGCCTACAAGGTAATTTGAACAGGATATAGAATTGAATTCAAAACAGAAACTTAAGACAAATACAAATTAAATATACAGATAATTGTGTTCCAAAGTAATAAATCACAATTTAACGAGGGTACAATTACGGCAACTGCTGTTCTTGCGTAATTATTCCAAGTAAACTAATCTATTTGTGTAATGTGTCTAACAAATAAGACCTGCCAAGTAATTTGTGTCGCAATTTATAACCCATACGTCATGCAATAAAGTCCAATAAATTACAAAACTTAATTTACTGTTATTGAAAACTGACATCATTTTTTATAACTACTGACACAGTTACTCCCGTCGTTTTTTGTCTCAAATACAAAATTAATGTTGGAAGAATATCAAGCGGATTGTAGGTATGCTGCCGATTGCCTTATCAACTGGAACGTAACTTCAGATCATTAAAGGTTTTTGTTACGTTTCTCTAATGGGTAAGATGCAATGCACCAGAATATTCGTCCTTAGGTAATGGGAATAATCAAGTGTTCTATTGCACGAGACCAACACTTTGTCATTCCCGTTAGGCAGGAAATGCCTCCTCGACCGGGTGGACCTGTTTTTTTATTTGATCCGTGTTGTTCATTTTTGTATGTATGAATGTCTGCATAGTTCTTTTCTGTGCCTTGCTCGTGTTGTCTTTATTTCTTTGTTTTTCCGATGTTGCAATTGTCCTTTGATTGTTCGTTCTTTTTGTTTTTCTTTTTTGTATTTTGGTTTTTTGGGGTTTTTTTTGTTTTTTGTTTTTTGTTTTTTTTGGGGGGTGTTGTTTTTGTTTTTTTTTTGTGTGTGTTTTTTTGGAAAGGGGGGGGGTTATTTGTTGTTGTTTTAGCAAGAAAAATAAGTCAAAATATTTATATATAACCTCCATAATCAGAGAAATTAAGATTCCTCCATTTCGTCGTTAATTTTAATACGATATGACCATTTCGAGATGTTCCAAAAAGATGCTGATCTGTTGATCTATCGGCTACTGTAATTGCCTTAATCTCAAATTCTAGAGGAAATGTTGATAAGATCCATTTAGCAAAATATGAGTTATCAATGGAAAGAACATCATCTATTTATCTATGGGTAAGGTCTAAGGATAAA
>MJUU01012836.1:31478-42332 GCA_002080025.1 Modiolus philippinarum | reverse complement strand
TGTGTGTGTGTGTCTTTATTTTTCTTTTCTGTGCAGTACTCACGTTGTGTCTCCGTTTCTTTGCTGTTTCCGATGTTGCCATTGTATTATCCTTGGATTGTCGTTTTGGGTTGACGGTTCTGTTATCACTTACTTTCTCGTAGGGTCAATGGTAATCTAGGCTCCGCGCTGGCAGCCAGGTTGTTTATCGGACTGGAACAAAATGAGCAATCTTTGTAAAAGACCTTCCATACACCATTCCTGTAAAAAGTTTGGTTGAATTTGCTTCAGTGGTATCAGAGAAGATAAAAATATGAAAAGCTAACAGACGACGGACGCCAAATGATGGCAATAGCTCTCACAGTGACCCTTTGTGTCAGTTGAGTTCAAAAAAAATTATATTACACTTCATTGTGAGAAAAAGTAAGGAGCTTAATTAACCATTTTCTCAATGAAATAGTTATAAAAGGCTGGTCGTTTAGATTGTTAATCCATTATCAAAAACAAGAAAAGGTGTGTTGCTAGGGACCTATAAAATGATGCTATGGAAATAAATTTGTGGAATTTCTTTATTAACTCCGTATTTGAGTCAGGAATAAGAAACACATATCTGACTTTTCACAAGGAAAAATAAGCAGCTAAATAAGCTTCATGCTTAAATTTTAGAATAACGGTTGGTTGCTAAGGCCATAAAACTGTTGCTATGGAAAAAACGTGTGATTGTTTTTTCTTTATTTCTCCCCTATTAGTATAAAATATGAAAACACATGCTGGACTATTAAATGCAATCAAATGGCTCGTGGTTGTGTTATTTCTTATTAATTCTACATGAAATCCGCACTTTTTTGTTTCCATGGTAACAAAAAAAAATGAAAAAAACCAAAAAAATTTTTTGGCATTTTTGAAAACTTCGTAATTTTAACTTTTCACTTCAATAACTATTCCATACATATGTATCTGCAGCTTTTTTTCCTATTGTCAAGAAAATTGGTCAAATTGAGCTTTTTCCAAAAAAATGAGAAAATGCTTAATTCTAGCATAATTCAAGATGGCGGAATTTTATCACAGTATGGGTTTTTTTCAAAGAGCAATTAAAAACAAGATTTCAGTAGTAGTTATATTCAAACTGAAAACTATATGATATTTAAAATTTAATCTTTGTGTTTAAATGGATTACTTATGTTTAACTTCAAAATATAATGAAATTCTGAGGGGGGTCATGAATCACGAAATATTATCACCTGCCTGGATCTTACAAATAGCTGTACCTAATAAGTGATTTCTATGATTTCGAATCTGATGTCGAATCAAATACAAATAATAATTACTTTTCTTCTCAATTAGGCACTACAATGTTGGAACTGTTCACCATTTGGAAAGTACTAATTATTCATGTTTCTCAGTATTTATTTAATATATGCATGCTCTTACATTTTTGTTTATACATATAATCTATAATCGGTCGGTATCCATAGTTTGAATGGAGGAAGATATCTTATATTTAAAGTGATTGATGTCATATGTATTCCCCGATGTTTACAAAGATTTTGGAGTATTGAATATCTCTTTTGGGTTTACATCATATTATGTTCTCCTGCAACGAGGATTACACATCACAATTCTAATAGCAGTGGTTAGTCAAACTGATCCATGGTTTAGTTCTCCTGCAACGAGGATTACACATCACAATTTTGATACCGGTGGTTAGTCAAACTGAACCATGGTTTTAGTTCTCCTGCAACGAGGATTACACATCACAATTTTGATACCGGTGGTTAGTCAAACTGAACCCTGGTTTATTTCGGTACTCCAGTGATATTCCTAATGCTCTGTAATTTACAGTCTATGGTACTGTAATGTACCCAATAGATTGACATATACATTCCGAAGTTACTTCAAGTGTAGACTGTAAATGGAAAATATATGTGTGTTGACGATAGCGCATCTGTGTTCCATATCCTTTCATTGCTAATAAACTAACAGAGAATGAAAAGATATTGCGTAAATGCACATGAGACAAAGTCAGTACAATAAATGGTAGAACCGTCAATGGAACACCGCTTTGAATGTTGTTCTTCACCATGAAGTCACTTAAACAATGGGATTTGTTAATATCTTAAATACTTAACGTTCAGGACCTTACCACCAGTCCGGGTGGAATTCATTGGTGAACATCGAAAAACGCTACAGTTATGTTGGATGCCGAATATCGTCAACAAACATAAAATTAAATGGCAATCACTGTCATCCCTTGCCCAACAAAAGCACAAGTGTCTCAAGCTAGTGGACAATAACAACATATAGACTAAACATATGGCATTTATCAAGTAAAGTCCATTGTTATATAGAAACAGGTTGACAGAATAACATTTGGAAATTACAAAAAATGCCCAAATTTTAAAATATGAATTTAAATCCATGTGCATGAAAAATTCTCTACAGAATAAGTACAACATAACTGACATATAGAATACATCTCTCTCCCGTGAAATTTTTACGGACTCTACACTTCAGAAGAGACAAAGTTCAGTTTTAAATAAAAATAAAATTATATGGAGTAAATGAACATGGATGTAGCGTTGTTTGACATCTAGCAAGTGAATTTCCCTCCAGCCGATTCTAGGGCCTTATTAAAATTACTATAAGGTATGAATGTTACTTCAGTTTTGAAGGCCTCTTGGTAATTTTAAAACGATTAAAGCGTCAAGCCATTTCCTTGTCTTACAATGTGTTTGATGAAAGTTTATCTGTACATTTTACCAATTAAAATTTTCTGGATATAACAGGTAACTTCAGAACCAAATTTATCATTCAAACAATTTTCGTCATTTAAGTAGGGGCAATTAAGACTGAAATCAAAACTTATTCTACAACTGATATGAGAACGAAGACTATATAAGGCCTCAAAATAACGCCAAATTTAGTTATTTTTAAGAAGAATCTATTGATAAATCCATGACTACGTCCAGATTACTGAGGAACTTCATGGCAAATATCTGAGAGAGTAGGCTACACATCTTGCAATTTAATTTTGCAACATGTGTTTTTTCACTTACCATGGATTACGTGGCTGGACTTTTATCAGTGAATTCCGAATTGGCGACTTAAAAATGAAGAACAACTATAAAACCGCTGTTCCATTGCTTGGTTTAATTATGTATTTGTGGACACTTTGTCTCATTTGCATGTACTTCATATCCTTTCGTTGTTAATTAAGTTGTAAAAATGACTTTGTATTTCGATATTTTTGGTATATGAGTATTTCTTTCTAACAATTTGAGATCATGGCTTTCCATATTATGTATTTTACTTACTGTTTGTAATGCAACTTGAGTATTTCAAATTTTCAAGGATGTTCGTTGTTCTTTTATATGCTATAAATAACAAAATACGGGTCACTGTTAATTTAGTTTATGCGATTGCGCATTTCGACAACTTATTTCTCTTCAGTGCAGATCAAATCAAAATTTTTGGAAATCCTAAAACTGAAATATGTGTAATAGCTGAAAAAGAGCAAATTACCAATAGGATCTAAATATAAGAGCCAAAACCTGCTAAGGACAGAGCTATGCAGGCGGACGATACTCAGTTTTTAACAAAATTTTCTAAAATTTAGATATTGCAAGTTAAAAAAAAATCGTTTTTCGAGCAAGCACCGAAGAACTGGCTACTTGGTTGGTAAATACACTCGGGGACTTATAGTCCACCAGCAAGGCATCAGTCCAGTGGTAATAAAATACAAATTACCGAAGTATTGATAGTCTGTTTTCCTTTGTAACTGAAAATTGTGCACTTCGTTTCAGGATCCTGATGACGCCACGCTCAAAGAACACATTTATTTCGGATCATTTCTGTCCAAAATCGGCTTGAAATCAATAGAGAAATAAAATCCACAACCGTATCTCGTGTGAAACGACTTTTCTACTCTCTCGATAGTTAAATTTTCAAATATTTTAAACGCTCGGCAAGCCTCGCGTTTAAAATATTTGAAAATTTAACTATCTCTAATGTAAAAATGTCGTTTCTCACTCGATGCAGGTGTGGATTCTATATCTAATTTGAGTTCTCCAGATGGATATTTCGGTAACATATGTGATTAAGGAAAGATCAAAAATGGTATTAGGATATCTCTGGTACGTGTACTTTCTACGATTAAAATTGATATCTGTCATAATTGTTTGTTTTCTGACATATTTGCAGTCGACAATGACTGTAAATAGACTTTTGTGTCCTTTTTAAGCCATTTTACAGTGTTTGAGAAGACGTAACTACTCGGTGAACACCAATAACCAAAACGATTTTTTTGTTGCGAGTGTATAAACATTTGTCCTTCCAAATGGAAGTTAGTTTAGCTT
This sequence comes from Modiolus philippinarum, assembly GCA_002080025.1. Classification (NCBI taxonomy): domain Eukaryota; kingdom Metazoa; phylum Mollusca; class Bivalvia; order Mytilida; family Modiolidae; genus Modiolus; species Modiolus philippinarum. The sequence goes on along the minus strand of MJUU01012836.1, from coordinate 37,998 downwards.
GGTTCTGAAGGTACTTTACAATGAGTTTTGACAAAAACATACAATAAATGTTAAAAACTGTCAAAATCGCATTAATTTGGCAAGTTCAGTTGCTGAATCTTGAATAAAGTATAAAAATGAATTTAGATTGATTTTGTAATGATGGTGTACATAAAAGATGACTTGATCAAACATTTTGGAGAGAATTTAATGCATTTGCAAAATTGGTATGGTAAGTTATAGATACAATAAGTAGCCATACCTCTTTCATACAAGACAACGACAGTAGAATGCCGAAGTAAACAAAGGAGTGGCATTTACAAAAATCGAAGTCCAAAGAGATGACAAAAAAGAGAACATAGAAAAAAACGACACCAGACAGCCAGGAAGCACAGAAACAAAACAAAACACAACATTCGAAACCAAGGCACTCACAGTGTTCACTTCTATGAAACTGAGAGTGACATCAGGTGCTCCTGAAGGATAAGCATGTCCTCCTCTTTAACAACACCCGTCACACGGTTAGTGAGGTAAATATGTTTTTGAAACTTGGTGGCTGTGGGTTGTTGCCATTTTCTTACCCGGAAACCAAACCAATTAAACTAAACACCATGGTACGTGTTACTTCTCTAACCCTAAAACAGTACCAAGGTTAAATTTTGAAAAAGTTTGTAATCACTTTGGTACTCAGACATAGACAAGGACAGATCGTTACCACAAACATCACTTACGAAGACGAAACTGAAATCAAACATGAAAACACGAAAACTAAATAGAAAAAAAGAAGGGAAACGGGGATTGTGTCAAAGAGACAACGACCCAAAGGGGAGTAATAACAACTCAAAGCCACCCTAAAGCACTGACCGATGAGAATGATTAATCAGATAGTTACATAGATTAAACAGGATAACGGAAAAACTTATACCTTAAGGATGTAGTAAGGTGAGGTTTCTGAAATTCCTGAAGATTATTCGGATTTCTCGGATTTCATGTATTATTGCTATGTAATATATTTTGCCCCATTAAACCAAATTTTCTTGTCATCAAAGTCATCGATAGCTCAATAAAGTCAGTAAACAGGATTTCATTTGATTATAGATTTTCCTTCCATGTGAAAGAATTCAATAATGTGCCCATGTTGTACGAAGGTAAAAGTCCAAGAGAGTATTTCCCTGCAATGTATAAAATGTGAAATATCTTGAATACATGGTCTACAACATATCAATATGTTTAGCTAACAATGCTCTTTGCATTTATGTTACAAATTTAAAATCGAAGATCTTACTACATTCTTAAAGCATAAAAGGACACAAAAATTAAGAAGACAAAAGGATATCGTAATAATTGAATTTGTATTAGGCTAATCATTATTCTCTTTTCCTTGCTCATAAGAGATTTGCTGAGTATGTGACATTGTTTGTCAGATAGAACCGTCGATGAAACTGTTTCCGTTAGGGTTCTAGCGGTCGTTACGAAATATAAAAATTCGTACATAGCGATATATTTATGGACGATTTCGGATTTTTAGTAGTACCCAATGTAACTCTCCCGAACCTGGCCTACATATTTGTCCTTTGTAAATATAGTCTTTCTGCCGTACACGCAGATGTATGCACAAAATCAGTTAATCAAGAGAGGACTATCGTCATGCAGTTCTTTCTTCATTAATACAGTGATCATTTCTATTTTCGTTTCATCCCTCCATCTTACCATGTCCATATTTTTTTTCAACAAAAGCTGAAGATTTCCAGAATGAAGATATGATACAACCATGAGTCCGTCCATATATACCTAAATAAACAATGAAGTAAATGCACATAAGACAAAGTCTCTACAAATACATGGTAGAACCAAGCAATGGAACAACGCATGTGTTGTTTTTCTTCATCTGGAGACAAAAAGAAGTTTTTAAAGATTTTGCTGAAAATTCAAACTAAAAAAAATATGCATAATTAATTACAAATTATATGGTTTCCACATTTATCTATCATATTATTATTCTCTTATATTTTTAAAATGCTGGGATTTATTCAAGTTTTGCCACATTTTAAAGCGAAATTTTGTTGATAAAAAGCAAAATTAACTTAAGGAGGTTCGCTCCTCATGTTTTGGGATTTCTGTCAGATTTTCGGAATCCTTGGGTATTATCCATTTAAAAGCATTATAATTTTTTGCCCATTGACCCCCTTATTTTTTTCCATATTTTCATTTAATACATCTTTTTGAGCATTCTGTAAAAATTTTATTGAATTCTATTTATTCTGTCACATTCATTCCTGGTTAAACAGTGCCAATGTTAATCCTATGAAAAATCAGAGGAGTTCGGTTTCCCGCCAAATTTTCAATCACTTAAATCTCAAAAACGAGACCATCGACCTATCAATTTTTTTCACTTAAATTACTTCTATCTTAATTTTCTAACAAAAAATCATGTTTATTGGAAATCCTATTTATTTTCAAATTGAGTGGCGAACCCCCTTAACGTTATCACCTTATTCTCAAAATAGATCAGTTTTACTTTCATATACTATTATGGATAAAAAGCCAAATTGTCTCTATTCATTGACCTTATGCAATAAAACGATCAATAATTATTTTACATTTCAAAATAAAAAATATAAGTGCTAACAGTAACAAATTAAAAAAAATGGTCAAAAATTCTTATTACTTATCAAATATTGAAGTTGGAATTTTATTTTGTAAATTATATAACAAAATTTTAACAGTTGTTGTTAGTTTCATGTCGTTATTTTGAAGTTAGTCACAAATTCATTAAACATGGTAGCCCTAGAAATGGAATTGAACAAAAGGAAAAAGCAATTGTAGCCAAGGCAGAAATTTATTGATATAAGAATAAGTAAATTGACACTCGGGCTTCGTCCTCGGTCAAAATTTATTTCTCATGTCAATTAATTTCTACATTCGTCTATAATTGTATGATAGCGTTTACATTACAGATAACAGAAATGTTTGAACTCTTTTTATAAGCAATTATTTACAAAAAATAACTTCCTTTGAAATGACAGTTTAATCCTTTAACAGTGCAACACCGATGATAAAGAGATTAGACTAAACATTTTTATTTCAAATTTGAAATAGAATTAGTTATGTCCAATTTATCAAACGATGAAGTGATGTTTATACTAAATTCATTTCTATGGTAGCGAACTTAGCTTGTAACTATATGGCTTCTGCAGCAAAGAAGGAAACTTGATATCATAACCAATAAGTTCTTGTGCTCACTTGCATGTATTGTTTTTTGTTTAGCGATGTCATTGTTTGCTTTTATGATTTTTTTTTGCAATTTTTTGTTTTGGAGTTTTTTTGTTTGTTTGTTTGTTTGTTTTTCTTCTTTTTTTTTGTTTTGTTTTGTGTTTTTTGTTATTTTTTGTTTGTTTTTTTCATTGTTTCGTTTTTTTTTTTGTTTTTGTGTTTTTTTTTTGCTTTGTATTTGTTGTTATTTGTTATTTTTATTTGTTGTAATTTAGTTTGATCTTTCTTTTCTTTCTTTTTTTGAAGGAATGTGTTAAATCTGTTTGCACTACAGTATGCAATACTGCCTTGTGGCTTACCGTTTATCCACTGAATATCAACGTATAAAAACTTAAGATATCTAAAATACAGCCAGGTAGCATACAACTCAGAGAAATAGTTTGTACATGTTTACATAACGAGCCGCGTTAAGTATGTAGATGGTCATTTTTGCATTTGTTATAGATTAATCTAGTTAAAACAACAATCGTTGTCATCGGCAAGAAAAAAACAAAATGAAAGAGCAAAAACAAAAAAGGTCCATCGGAATTATTAAAGAGCTAAGGTAGCACAATATATGATAACAAAAAAGCAATCTTCGTTATTCGTAATGATTGAAAGATTTGTATCAATATGAAAACGGACATTTTCAGCTAGATTTCACGTCTTCACGGATTTGACATAATCGGATTTAACTCAACCCTGGATTGACTCACTGATAGTGTGACGGGTGCCGCTAGCGGAGCAGGACATGCTTACCCTTCCGGAGCACCTGATGTCACTCCCGGTTTTCATGGGAGTTCACACTATGAGTGCCTTAGTTCTTAATGTTATCATTTTATTTCCGTGCATTGTAGCTGTCTCACGTCCTTGTTTTGTCTTTGTTTTTATCTGTTACCGTTTTTGCCATGTCTTTGGACTTCGATTTCTGTAGTCATCGCTTCCCTTGTTCCTTCGGTATTCTACTGCCGTTGTGCCATTTTATTGTCTACCACTTGCGTTCAAATTACGTGTTATCCAATCCTTAGTCCTGTGACATCGCTAATATATAAGTAAATCTTGCGCTTAAATGGCAAATATTTCGATCCTGAGTTGAATAAAATACAAATAATAATTATGTTTCTTCTGATTTAAGCACATGAATTTTGGGCTGTTCTTCTTTTGGAAAATGCTAAATTACTCATGTTTATATGGAGGGGTATTTCCGCCACCAGAGAAATTCTATGCTGTAAATTTTATCTTCTCTTTTTATTGTTTTCACTTTCCTTATCCATAGTTCTACATTTTCTATATTCTATATTGTAGATTCTATAATATCAATTTGTCATTTTTTATATTCTTTCTTTCAATGTTCCTATTTCATCCGTACTACTGCAGGTTTTATATTTTATATTATTGTTTCTAAAAACTCTATTTGTTATATTTTATGTTCTTTCTTTAAATGTTCCCATTTCTATGCTTTGTTCATGAAGTTCTAAATTCTTCTTTCACGACATTATATCTACCGTGTTAATTTCGAAAAATTTTATGTTTTATAATATGAAAGAGAAGTGTTCAAAGTAAGTATTCATTGTGCAACATTCTTTCGTTTGTATTTAACTTTTGTCTTTGTATTTTCATGCAATTTTTGTTTTTATGTGCTTAAAATAAACGTGGCGGAAAAACGCGTATGACTTTATTATGACAACAGATGGCGCGAGTGTTTCTGTGACAACTTTCCATCCACTAGCAGATTCGTCCACGAACGGGACTTTATAGGGATATCATATATATTATTATGTATTTCAAAGACAATTTTTAATATGATGCAACAAAATGACATTTTAAAGACGGGGAAATGAAAAAAGCCTTTCCATTTAATTGAGAGTGAAGCGGGGGAAACTTACAGAGGATCGTTCATGATTGGAAGCGATAATAGGCTTTACTGAAAACGCTGCTAAGCCCCCAAATACGGGTGTAGAGCGGGAAACACTGAAAAAAAACATCTTGGATATGGAAACAGAGTTTTTAAGAGTCTTTGTTAAATCCCCCCTCGTGAAACGGGAAAGTTGAGAAAAAATTGTGGAATTTCGGGAAAGGGTCCATAGTCCTAGTTTTGACTTCTATAAACAGCTTCAAAAGTTTTAAGCCTGATGGAAAAAACTCCCATTTAGTAATATATGGGAGAGGCGAGACCCACATGATTTTCGGGACCTTTGGATTTCTCATTTGTAACTTCGGAAAATCGGATAACCCCTATTTTAAGGCCACACATTCGGAATGAAAATACCCATTTGGATACCTGAATACGGGCTTGTTTTTAACGTGGAAATTCACGATTTTCAGTCCAAAATAAAATGGATTTGAAAAAAAATTGGTTCCTTGGGTAGATAAAAAAAAACACAAAGTTTATCATACTTGATCAGAGTACGTGAATCAGAAATGAGCAAGCAATATGGGCAGTTCATTTACACATCGTATTCTTTTAAATTTTACATTTTGTAAGTTCAGTATACATGCATTAAATTTTCGAACACATCCATGCCAATAAATCTCATGAAAGAAAATAAAGAAAATTGACATTCTATGAATTCACGCATAGCGTCACGCTAGTTAGAAGTTTACAATGGCAAGGGTCATATTACAGCCTTCAGTGGTCAATTAGTAGATCTTTGATAAATTTTATCAAACTTTTTTATATTTGTTGCCCTGTTAATTTATTTGTAATACTAGTATAATGAATTGGAAAATGTTCCATAATTCGCGTCTTTGATCACAAAATTCCACCAATTTATTGGCATGAACAGTTCTCCGAGAGCCCGGAGCCCAGCGAGTGGAGTCCTGAGCCCTAGGTGCTGGAGCCTGGAGCCCTGTTGTAGGAGCCCGGAGCCCTTGTGTGTGAAAGCGGGTCCAAATTTTTAAAAAATGCAAATCTGGGACCCAGAACCCGCGTTATTCCCCAATCAATGTAATTAGTTATAAGAACTCTCTGATTTTTGTAAAATGTGTCTATTAAACTCGCCATATTCACACAGGAGAATTATAAGTGTGCGCGCGTCGATGCGGTTAAAGCTGGATGCGTGGTCGGCTTTGAAGTAAACGGAAAGCGGGTCGGTTTTTTAGTGAGCAGGAAAGGGATCATCGAAAATAAAAAATGCACGGGGAAACGGGAAATAATGGTGGAACCTCTTAAAGTTTACGTCGTGAACCGGGAAAAGGTTGCTTTTAAAGTGTAAAATATTTCTAGTCCCATTAATACACCTGAAAGGTTGCTTTTAAAGTGTAAAATATTTCTAGTCCCATTAATACA
>MJUU01012836.1:0-24543 GCA_002080025.1 Modiolus philippinarum | reverse complement strand
AATCTCACTGACCGTTACTATATACAGAAATCTCACTGACTGTTACTATATACAGAAATAAAATCAGAATGTCACAGTAACAACGAAATACTAAGTACTTTGTCCACTGACCACTGACTACTAGGAAACGGAATGTGCATGCGTGAGAAAGATCTCACAAGATGTATCCATCAAAACTAAAATTTTCAGACAATATCTTCTCATGAGAAAGATCTCACAAAATTTATTCATTTAAACAAAAGGTATATATAAGACATTTTCTTCTCATGAGAAAGATCTCACTTAATGTATCCATTAAAACGAATGTTATACTTGATAATATCTTCTCATGAGAAAAGTCTCACATAATGTATCCATTAAAACGAAGGTTATATTTAACATTATCTTCTCATGAGAAAGATCTCACAAAATCTGAGTTTAAATTTCACATTATATGAGGTGGCGGTCTAGCTTCTATCAAAGCCTTAGCTTTCTCGTCGAGCTGATTTTCGTGAATCCAGCTTGCATTTTGTGCTGGTTCGCCAGAAAAATGTACTAAGTAGGTCCACTGTCAATTTCTTAATCTTTTAGCAAGGACCCGTTTCACTTTGGACACTTGATTGTCATTGTTGGATGTGTCACCGTGATCAGTAAATGAACTGTCCCTGAATCGTGCAGGTTTGCACTTAACTCGTGACGAACGTCTGGGAACAGCGTTTTCAATTGCTGTATCTTTATCATAAGCGCTGTTGTTGTCGCTCATCTAAACAGTGCTCTGTGACAATTCTTTCGCACATGAAAATTTACTTTCAGTTTCAGCTTCGCTTTGTTCTTCCAAATCGGTCGATGATTCTGAACTGTCCGATCTATATTTTGTCGTCACTGTGTCCATAAAATTATTTCTCGGGTTGGGTATTCTCACAAAAGCGGGTTTCAATCTATTTATGTGAACTGGTCGTGGCAAGCATTTTTGTGTTTCAGCATCTTTTAATGTAAACAAATGTGCACTATTCACTTTGTCTATTACATAAGGTCCTGCATAACGAAATTGAAATTTCTGTCCCTGTCCCGTTGGTTCTTTATACAAATAAACAAAGTCCCCTTTAGTATAAGTTAAAGATTTCTTGCCAGAATTAGCACGTTCCAACATTTTTGCTTGTGAAATGTGAACATTTTGTTGAACTTTTGAGCCTGTCAGTTAAATTTTCTATATATTCTCGGTAATCTTTTGGTATAGTTTTTAAATCTAAATTTCTGTTGTGTTGTGATAAGGGAAAGGCTGGTCTTTTTCCGTAAATTATTTCAAAAGGGGAGTAACCCAAACTAGAATTTACAGTATTGTTCATGGAGAAAACTATTGCAGGTACAACTTCTTCCCATTTATTGCCCTTACTGATAAATGGCGTGATACCTTCTCCGAGAGTTCTGTGCTGGCGCTCGCATGCACCTAAACAGTGGTGAGCAAAACTTGGAGTAAATTCTTGTTTTATTTGTAGTAATCGACAAACTTCTTGTGTACATTTTCCGATAAATTCTGAGCCAAGATCACTAATCAAGGTGTCAAATGCGCCAAATTGGGTAATGAATTTAAAAATAACTTCTGCTACAGAAATCGAGTCGGCTGCAGGTATAGGCTCGACAAATATAAACTTGCTGAAAAGATCTACGGCTGTACAAATGTATTTGTTCCCTTTTGAAGATATAGGAACTGGTCCATAAATGTCAATTTGAACTACTTGAAAAGGCGAGTCCGGAGTGCGGAATGATGTTATTTCTGATTTTGTATTCAGTTTTGTAAGTTTTCGACGTTGACAATCATTACAACTTTTTACGTAATCTGTTACTTTTTGTGCAATTCAGTAAAAAAATATTTCTCTTTAATTAAGTCAATAGTGTGTTGTATTCCTCCATGACCACCAAGAGCTGAGTCATAATATAATGAAATAACAGTTTTCTGTGCAATTTCAGGCAATACTAATTGGTAATTTCGTAAGTCCTGTGCTCGTTTAGATTTTGCAACTCGGCAACGAAATAATAAGCTATCAATAAGCACATAGTCCGAATTTGCAACAATAATTTTCGTGCCTCTTTCTGGGATTTCGGCAATTCTCCATTTTTTAGATATTGTACATATGTACCATAAAAATTGTCGTTTTCTTGTAGTTGTTTAAGACTTTCAACATTAAAATCGGTTTTGTCAAATATTTCTATAGACTTAACTTGTCTTTGCAACAGAGTGTCTGAATCTGAACTAATACTAGATTCTGTTTGTTCCATTATAGTTTCAGTTTCACTCGTATGTGCAAAAAGTTCTGTAGTATTTTCAGTTTCATTCACGTTTTCAATATTTTCCGTCAAATCAATGTTCGATTTATCTGTAGAGATACATGTTCATAGTAACTAGTTTCATTTGGAGTTGAATCACTTATTGAATTGTTTATTTCCTCAATTTTCATAATATCATTGGAATCGGCACGTGTTGTGTCTTATATCAGCTTCTACTTTGTCGAGCGTTGTCGAGACTTCATTTTGTTTGACAATTTTCTTCTTTTGATGCCGTCGAATCTTAACCGGATATTTTAAATCACAATTATCCTCTGTATCAGCATCATACAAAGCATTTTCATTTAAATATTTTCCCATAATGGGTTGGTCGAGTCTTGTTGTATTTGGTATTTGAATACAAATATTATTCAATTGTTCATGCTCACTAGAGTCTGTATGTAGTGACATAGGAAATGTTTGTCCACCTTGCACAATAATGTCACCAGTTTTCTCCGTTTTATACAGAAAGTAAGGATCTTCTATATCCGGACTTGAAAAATCATCCGCTCTTATATTTTGCTGGAAACGGGATAGTGCATCGGCTACCTGCATTTCTCGTGCTGGGTTGTAGCGAATTTCAAAACTGTATTGTTGTAAAATTGCTATCCACCTTTCATAGATTGCTCCCTTCAGTTGCTTTTCAAATAGAGGCTTTAAAGCCTGGTGGTCACATTCAACAATGAATCTACGTCCTCTTAAATAACATGAACAGTCTAAAATTGCAGTCACCATCCCGAGAAGTTCCAATTTTGTAGGTCCGTACGACTTCTGCCATCGACTTAGAGATTTTGAACCATATCTAATAACTTTTCTGCATTCTACATCATGTTCGTCTTTTTGATAGAGAACGTAGCCAATTCCATTTGATGATGTATCTACGGCTACATAAAACGGCAAGTCCTAATTTGGAAAAGCTAAAATAGGGGATGAAATTAGCAAGTATTTAAGCCTTTGAAAAGCCATCTCTTGTTCTGATGTCCATCTAAATTTAACACGCTTTCTAAGCAGTCGAGTTAATGGTTCAATAGTTGAGCTGAAATTTTCAATGTATTTCTTAAACCAATTAAACAATCCAATTGCCCTTCTTAGTTCTTGTACAGATTTTGGCGGCGGATAATCTTGAATGGCTAAAATACGATCAGGCGGTGGTTGAAAACCGTTTTTGGATATCAAATGTCCCAAAAAGATACAGGAATCTCTGGCAAATGCACACTTTTTAGGTCCCAATTTAAGGCCTGCATTTTGTAATCGATTAAATACAGTATTTATGTCTTCAATGTGTTGGTCGAAAGTTTCGGATGCAATTAAAATATCATCAAGATAACAAAGGCAAATTTTGAAAGTCAACCCATGAAGCACTTTGTCCATAAGTAATTGAAATGATGACGGCGATGAACTCAAGCCCATTGGTAAGCGTAAAAATTTAAAAGTTCCAAAACAGGTATGAAATGCTGTAAATCTTTGGCTATCAGGGTGAATAGGTTGTTGAAAGAATCCGGCTTTTAAGTCTATGGATGTTAGAAAGTTTGGAGTTTTGGTGGAGAAAGATTCGGTCAAATCTTGTAAGTCGGGAATAGAATAACAGAAATCTTTAATTTGGCTGTTCAGATAGCGAAAATCGCAACAAAATCTATACTGTGTAAGGTTACTTTCACCAGAATTTTTCTTGGGTTTATTTCGTTTTGAGACTAACACAATTGGACTCGTTATTGGTACGCTTTCAGACTCATGCACCGGAGCTATAATATTCTGACGTAATAATTCGTCTAAATGATCTCTTAATGCTTCTTTCTTGTCTGGTGATATTTAGGTTTAAAGTCTGGTTTCAAGTTGATTCGGTGCTGTACTACTTCCGTATATCCAAAATCGGGACTTTCGTCCTTACAAACAGATCTTTATGTGACTGTAAACATGTTTGGAGTTTTCGCTTTTGTTCTGAATCAAGTTCACTTGGAATTTGAAAATATGATAAAAATTTTGTGTCTATGTTTTCATTTTCTGAATTATTAGAAAGTTGCATGTTTTGAACAAGTTTCCCTTCAGTATTACCTTCACTAATTCGTGAATCTTTATTCATAGGTGAAATAATAAAATTGCTATCTAAAGTTTCAAATTTCCTCTTGGGACGATAATAGGCTCATTCATCACATTTAATAATCGAACGGGTACAGTTTAATTTGCACTAACGGTAACGACAGATTTGGCTACCATTATTCCTATTTTATTTAGATAATCACTATTTAAACAAATCCCCTGTGTTCCGATAACAAATCGCCACACACTTTTCCAAATACTACTATATCAGAATTCGGTGGTACTGATATTTGTTTTGTACTTTACACTTTCATATTTTTAGAATTAACTTGCAAATTGTCAAAATTTAAGACGATTTTGTGATCAAATAAGTAGTTTGTCCCAAGAATAAGCGGATGAGACGTTTGTGTCAACACATATACAAAAACTTAATGTTTTCCGTTTTGAACCTTAATTTTAATTCGAGTTGTCCCTCTTATTTCAATACATTGATTATTTGCTGTACGTTAATTTGAAGTGATTGTTTCCATGTATTTGGTAGAGAATCAAAAAGTTGGTGCGAAATTACATTAATTGAACTCCCTGTATCAATTAAGGCCGATAGCTTCAAATGGTCTATTTGAATGGGCAAATACAAAACTTTTGAGCTTGAAAAAGTGTCTGTTTCCCCACAGTCCGATGTGTCATCAGAACATTCGTAAGAATCAATATTGTTAGATTGTAAATTATGTCTATTTCGGCTGGGTGAAACACTACGTTTTCTGACACTCTCTTTCGTCCGCCCGAGGGGGCGTGCCAGGTGGCCCTCGGGTCCTGTATGTTTCCCAAATTTAAACACTGACAAGCTGCATGACCATGTTGGTTACAAAGTTGACATTGTATATTGGAATTGGGGTCGCCTTGTCCGTTCCACAGACAATGTCTCTGTATGTGGTTAGCCCCTTGACATTTACGACATGAAAATGAATTTTGGACATCCCTATTTTGTGTATTTTGTGGCCTGCTTGGCTTTGGTTTCGACTGCATGTTATGGTTTTTAGAAACAACAAGTTTTTCAATCATATCAGTTAAATTTTGTACTTGACTACGTAATTCCACAATTTCAGAATTTTGTTGTGTTTGGTTGTTTTTTGTAGCGGCTGCAACTACTATTTCATCATGAATGCGATAGCCACAGGCTTCGCCCATTTTAGCTGATGACAATGCACTGGCGCTTTCTTTATGGTTTCCAGCCCTTACAAAGAATGCCAATTTATCCGGAAGCCCTTTTATGAATTTACAAAGAATTTCATGATCAGGTTTGGAAAGTAAATGTGCTTTTTGGACCAACTGACAATGATAGTCTTCGAGAGACTGCCCTGGCGAAAGCTTCATATTTTCAAAAACTTCATTTTCCATGAGAACAGTTGGGTTTTGCCAATCCAGATTTACATATTTTGCTTTAAATATTTGTACAAATGCGTTCCATGATTCTTTTTGTTCAATGGGCAATGAATTGAACCAAGTGACAGCAGGACCTGTAAGGTGTAAATGCAAAGCTGCAAGAATTCTCTTATGATCAGTCGGGAGTATGTTATGAAGGGTGGCATAAGATTCAAACTCATGTAAGAAAATAGAACCATTTTCATGGGGGTAACCCCCAAATTTTCTACATACTGCTAGATTTTCCATGACTGGTATGTATTGTCTAACCCTTTCATCCACTGTGTTTGTTGGTTGTAGTTGACTTTGTGGAAGTGTTGCTGGTGGACTGCGTGTGGTGTGTGGTTCGTTTACCTGTGGTGTCAAGACAGGGGGTGACAATGAATAACTTTCGTCGTTCAAATCAAATGATCCATGAAATAAAGTTGAACTTAAGTGACTAGACGCTTTCCGCCGAACAGATATATCAAATTGATTACTAGCATCTAGATAATTATCTGCTTCATCCGAATCACTGCCTGATGATCCGGTTTCTGAATCTGACATAGTATCTGAAATCAAGTGTACCCGAAAAGTTTTTCATATGTACAGTGAGAAAGATCTCACATATATGAATCTGACATAGTATTTCAAATAAAGTGTATACGAAATGTTTTTCACATTTACAGTGAGAAAGATCTCACATATACTATATCAACATGTTTTTGAATATAAACACGAAATAATTTTCAAATTTTATTTTTAATGAGAAAGACCTCACATATTGACCTATATGTAAATCAAAAACACAAAACAAAATTTAGTCCAGATTCGTTGTAATGAGGAAGACCTAACGTACAATAATAATCAAAAACTTTATTTACAATCATTTCGAAGTCGTAATGCAATGCGTATTAGCCAGAGTTTAGCTAGTGCTGCCTGAGGATGAACGCCGTCTCTATATAATCCACAATTGAAACTATAAGTTGCATACGTTTGATGACGATGTTTTCTGTTTCTCTCCAAATCATGTGAAAAAGAGGGAGAGTTTGTATGGTGCAGTCTATTAATTTGATCAATATATTTGTTGACCTCGTCAATTTGTAGAGAAAGTTTACTGTCCTGACTACGAAACTGTTCTGGATCAGAATGCCTGTGATGCAAATTCCATAGATATATCGAATAATAAGGAAGTTCAAGAAAAATAATGTTCACAGTAGGAAAATTTTTAATATACTCATGAATGTCTCTATAAAGTTTGCAGATTTTATTTACAGTTCCAAGTGTTTCTGAGCAAAGTTTGATGAAAGACCCTTCTTTTTCGGTCAAGTCGCATGTACCCAACCAAACGTACAATGTTAAATGTGTCGATTCCAACTCATCAAATTTTTTACTCAAATTTTCTTTCAACCATTCAAATTATTTTTCAACCCCTGCTCCTGGTTCATACCAAAAATCTATTTTATTTTCAGGATATTGGCTTGGATCTACAACATTCTGGAGGTCTCTACCCCTACTATCAGTCAAAAGAACTGGAATTTTCCTTAAATATCCATTATCAAACCTCAATGATAAGTCATGTATCCGTTTATGAATCTTTGACAAACTCATGAAGATATTTCAATGAAAATATTCGTTCCTGGGAAAATCTGTCGAACACGTGGTCCAATCTGCAGACGACCGAGAGTTTCAAAATTGGTTATTTTTCTTACCATCCAGAAAAAAAAATAAAACATTGTCAAATTCTTCTTAGCCTTTTAGGTTCTCCACCATGTAACCTTTTAGGGAACTTTTGGGATGGTCTGTTGTTTTATAAACTAAAAAGTCCTTCTGTGAAAAACACCATTTTTATTTCTCACTATGAACGTGCACGAGAAAAAGCCAACAATATACAAAATCTATTCCGGACAAATATGATTAATTTCCGGATAGTAAAAATCAGAATTCTACTCATGAATATAATAATGTTCATGTCATGATGATAATCGTCGTGTCAACAGTAATCCGGTTATTCAGATAACAGTTGTTTGAAACAATTAAAATTTAGAATTATTAATCCCTTGACAAAAATTAAATGTTACCATGGAACCATACAAAACACTGATCAACTTATTTTAGACTATATCGACCTCATTTGCCCACAAGAACTGAACTTAATAAAGCAAACAATGATTCTAAATACTACCCATTTCTCGATCTAACTATCATCGTTGACTCTGGAAAATTAAAACTAAAATTTATGATAAAAGGGATGATTTTGATTTCACTATTACTAATTTCCCCTTTCTTGATGGCGACGTTCCTGCAGCACCATCATACGGGATATATATATCTCAACTGGTACGATTCTCACTCGTCTGATCTACACTAGACGACTACAATGGATGTAACCTTACTATCACATCCAAACGTACAGATTTCATAGATTGATAAAAACATTTAAGAAGTTTTATAGAAGATATGAATATTTTGTATCTAAATATAATGCGACTCGGAGACAGCTTATTACTAAAGGCATTTCTCAACCTCGTTTTTACGGAAATATTGTTAAAAATGTCAAAAATGATAAAAAAAAAATCCAGAAAAACTGGGACGTAACTTACATTCTTTACGTAATAGGTGATATTGACCGGATATTCTTCATGATTCCGTTAAATTGGCTTTGGGATCCAATGACCTGAGGATTTTACAATTATACTGGCCTCTCACTAATACTGCCGATGTCTGCTGAAATCCATGATGATTCTTTACCAAATCCTTCGGGAAGTTTTGAATTTGATTATTATTCCGTAGTGCGACGGTGTCAAGGCTCCTTGGGCCTGCAGTTTAGCGGCGAGCACTTCTCGACCCATCTTTCTAAATTACGTTTTGTCTTTTCTTTTTTTTCAAGATTGTGGTATTATAGTTAGTGGTCTACCTGTATTGGGTTTATTTGTATGTTTATTATACTATACGGAAACGGAAAAGAGAAAGTAGAGTTTTGGGTACCCATAAACCGGTTTAACCCTACCACTGGCTGTTGCTAGTGCCGGTACCAAGTCCGGCTATCCCGAGTTCCTATCGTTATCTATGTTTGTTTTTTGTCATTTTATTGTTTTTCTTGTGCAGTTCCCTGGTTGATTGTGACATGTGATTGTAATGTTCGGCCATTGTAAGTGTTTCCTGTTATCTTTCCTTCATTAATGTATTTGAAAAGTGATGAATTAGTTGGGTTTTTTTTTCTAAATATTCAAATATATTGTCGTTTCAAACATCGGATTTTTTTCATATTGTCAAAGAGAGAAAACTCTTGCCGAAATCAATAGTCGTGTTCATTGCATTTTTTTCCATACATCTTTTATTTTATTGCCAAAAGCTATCGTGTTTAAATTATCACAGTGTGTTTAATACTGATGTAAAAAGAATTTTCCTTGAAAAAAGCAGCAGAGAATAAATGAAAAGTCTTAAAAACTTAAGTAATTTATAAGGACTGATTGTTTTCAGTTGAACTAAACATATTTTATTGCTCAAAATATTTATAGCAATGGGATCGGGCACAAGTTATCACTACATTATATAAAGCCTCTCCCTACAATATACAACATAATAATGTTAATGACAGCAAATGACATGTAGAAATATTCATAATATATTCAAAAAATATTATTTAAACAACACTCACAAACCACGCGCACACACACATGCATACACACACTGCAACCACTAATCAATGCGTTTACTATGTTTTATAAATTCGTGAACTGCAAGAAAAATGTCAACATTCTGTTCTACAGGATAATTTTTATTTCCAAACAAAATACAATTTAGAGAAAAATATCTCCATATATACCTAAAACTAAGAAAAGATCGCGCCTAATATTATTATAATTAGGACATTCCATGAAAAAGTGGAATGAGTTTTCACATGGAAATCCACACGCACAGCTAGGATTGTCTCTTAAGTTCATAATTCAATGCACTGTTATTATAACAGATCTTAGTATGTAAAATATTCAATCTTCTTGTTCCTTTTAATTGTTTTCAGTTATAAATCGATCAGCGGAAAACTGCAACATTCTTAGGGACCGACCATTTAACTTGAAAAGGGGGGGGGGGCTATGTTTTTTTTTCTAAAAAAAAATTTTGGACCTTATTTTACGTGAAAAAAATATTTTGGCTGCCATAATGATGAAAGAAAAAAATTTCTGAATGAGGCTTTCTGCCCCAAAAAATAATGTTAATTTTGAAAAAAAAATATTTTGTTGAGACACGTGAAAAAAAACATACCCCCCCCCCTTTTCAGGTTAAATGGTCAGTCCCTTATGACGACAGAATTGTACTGCCTGAAAGCCATAACCGTATAGATTTATGATTTTCATGGGTGATAATTGTAAAATGTAATTGACGAATAACAAGTCATAAGTTATCCCAATTGGGGTATATTACATGTATCCCAATTGGGATTATTCCCAACCTGTCTAATGGTGAATGAAAGGATTTGGAGTAAATGCACATGAGAAAAGGTCTCTACAAATACATGGTAAAAAAACAAGCAAAGGAACAACGCTTTTATTGTTGTTCTCCATCTTGAAGTCACCATTAAGCCTTCAACAGTGAGCTTTGCTCATACCTCATACATGTAGTAACGGTTAAAGTATGTTACACTTTTTGTAAAATAAAACAAAATAAAAACATTATTGTTTTTGTTATAAAATGTGTAAAATAACCTAACATCTGTAAAATAAAAAACATTTAATTTTTTGTTATAAAATTTGTAAAATAATCTAACATCTGATGATTTTGCAGTAAACAAACTACTGAAGTTACAGTTAACATGAGTTCTATAGATGGTCATTTCTGACTTGTGCATAGTCGTGTTCTAGACAAAATGAAGATAAGTTAGAGATAACTAAATACCGAAGTTACTGTGAATTTATTTATTTCGACAACTTATGTCTCTTCAGCGCAGATAAAATCTAAAACATTGGAAAACCATTAACTCAAAGATGTTTAAAAACTTATAGAGAACAAATAACCAATATGATCTAAGTTTAAAGCCAAAATCAGATAAGGACAGAGCTTCGCATGAGGGAGATACTCCTTAGTTTTCAACAAAATTAACAAAAATTTAGATATTGCAAGGTTCCAATAAGAATCGGTTTTCGGGTCAGAACCGAAGTACTGACTACTGGGATGGTGAATACCCTCGGTGACTAACAGTCCACCAGCAGATGCATCGACCCAGTGGTAAGAAATAACTTAATACCGAAGTTCCTGTGAATTTATTTTCTGCATATGCGCATTTCGACAACTTATATCTCTTCAGTGCAGACAAAATCTAAACGTTGGAAGACCATTAACTCAAAGATGTTTAAAAACTAACCAATATGATCTAAATTTAAAACCAAAATCAGCAAAGGACAGAGGATACATTTTGTACTCCTTAGTTTTCAATTATTATTAGATTCTATTATTAGAATTATTAGATTTTTCATAGTTTTTGGCATCTGTTTATGTGATATTGCTAAGTAATTAACAAAACACCAAAGGAATATAACGATGCCTTGTAACTGATGATGAAGTTATCGGGTACTTATTTGCATTTGATTGATTGATTGATTGATTGATTGTCTTTATTTCCTCCAATAAATGAAGATTTTACAAAATAACAATCATATATATAATTTACACATGAAAGACAACAATAAACTGTGTAAACATCACATTACATAATTACATATATAAGAAAAACATATATACAAAGGATGAAATGCTGCTGTAAGACCTCGGTTACATGAATGGAAATTATTCAAACTAAATGCATGAAAATCAATTAAATAATAATAGGTCAATGACCAAAATTATATCGAAAACTAGTGAGGACCCCTTTAAAGTTTTTGTACATATTATTCAAATCAACAGAAATTCGCAATATAAATGCTTTCCATGTATCACTGTCTATCGTTTTTACAAAATCAGTTATGCCACCTAATAAGCTTATCAGAATATCATAATCGTCCTGTTGAAAGAAATCAATAGATTCGGAAACTGACAATAAATCAACAGTTGCATAGAACATTTCATTTCTACTATCAACAAAATTATTACAATGTAAAATTAAATGTTTAACTATATCATCAGTAAAACTACCACAGAGACTGCAATTACCAGCTTTAATTGCAACTGAGCCTAAGTAAACCAATAACATTAAGTTTCTGTTGTAAAATGGATTTGTTACGCATAATCTGATAAGTCTATGGTTTGTGAGGGATGTGTGAATTTCGGAATATCTACCAAGTTCGGGTCTTAGCTGTAAAGAATTCTTCCACTTATTTTCTTCAAATATTGTAATAGTTTGACTTACAGTTTTTCGAGTTGAATGAATATTACCGTGCAAACAGATAGTTATCTGATTCAGTAATAAGACATTAAACTTTTAATTTCCAAAAAATTCAGATTAAGGGTAAATCAAAATCATTAAAAAAAATTACAATTAGTCTACTTCCGATATTTTATTTTCTTCGTATTATGGCGCTTTGACTACTATTTAGGATTAATTACAACCAAAATTCGAGAAAACTGCAAAAACACGTAAAAGTAAAAATTGCCGTGCACCTACGTGCATTCATGAATCTATTTGAAACTTTGCATTTAAAAACTATAGGTTGTAATTTAAATAGAACATTTAACGTGCGTCTTCATGCACCATGTTATCATTATGTATTTGTGCAATGAAAATTAACAAATATTCAAAATTTGCTTACAAAATTCTTCGTTGAAGTACCTATTTGAAGATACGAAATTAAAGGTATCGAAATTTTAATTTCAATACTGAGAAGGTGGTATTGATGTGAAAATATTGCTGTGAAAAAAATATTGTTTTTTTTTTTAATTTACCTTTTTATTTCTTTTTTTGTATGCCTGTTGGATTCAATCATTTAAGCAAAACTAATTTTCAGGACCTGTCATACGAGATAATAAAAAGAACAGTCAGATGTTTGTGATCAATTTGTCAATTTTTGTTAATAAAACACAGTCTCTTTACAAATATAAGGGATTGGTGCCCTTTATAAAATGAAAGACAATGTTCATCAAAGTTCTCAATGACTACCGTTTTGCTATCAATTTGCACGTTTTGCTACACAAAGTGTGTTCTCTTACTAAGCAGCCGGCATGTTTTATGTGCATTCAAATAAGCTAAGAGAGATATGAAGTTCATACTTTTCAAATGTTGCTTCACCCATTCATGGAAATTACTAACATAGGTAATGGAATCATTAATTTGTGTTTAAATCGCACGGAATGTAGAGAAAACCCCATAAAATAAATATGATATAATAAATCACGAATACTTTAGATATTTTGGACTATCAATTGCAGTGGATATGTGCCTATAGATTTTTTCCCAATGTATGACTTCAACTTCAAGTTTCACGATGGACTGCTTGTCCTCAGATATATTTCCTTCCTGTGTCATGGGTGTATGCTGGAAAGCAAATATCTTGGTAAGTGATGTTCAAAATCAGGAGTAACAAATACGCATATTTCTTACATCGAGATAGTTAAATTTTCACATTTTAGAGTTCGAGGTTTACCGAGAATCTTAAAATTTGAAAATTGAACTATCGAGATGTGAGAAATTATAGTAATAAACCGGAAAACAATGTTAGGGGTTGTTTCTCTAGTTCCTACTTAATTTATTTGGAGTAGTATCAAGTCTCAAATATGCTGCTATTCTCTTGCTATCATCATTGCTATGTGTATCATTGCGCCATTCATTGAAAGGGATTTTGAGTGTAATATTTTGATAAAAATATCATATTATCAATAAATTTAGTCATAAAAATGCAAATACAATTTCGCTAGACAATGATAAAGGTGTTAATTGCATCAACATCCAATTGCACTATTTCTAGAAACTGACACGAGACATTTACATGATTGACCAATCACCAACTGAGATCAAATTTGGGCCGATGCCAATGTTTGTAGACCAGAGGTCCAACAGGGCATTTACCAGCCTAATAGTCAGACTTGTTTCATATGAAAATTTTACCTTGCGTGTTATAGGAATTTACTGTTTTTTCCAAACTTCTAACCATTTAAAAATACTGAGACTTCATTCCGTGTATGGCACTCGGTAGATGTCCTTAGTACTGGATTTGGCTTCCTATTTCGATATTTTTGAAAAAGCTATGGTTTGACCTCAAACTAATTGCAACATAAATGATTTTTACGGGAAAAAATCAAGAAACTGTTGTAGTACATCACATAAAAAATCGCAAAAAATCGAAGTGGGGGAAAGTCGTCAAATAACGAAAATAAAATGCAACATTTCATCTCCTGAGGTTATGGTATTCATGGCGACCGTAGACACAGAAGAGTTCACAAGGGAGATAATGCATTAAAACAAACAGCAGACGATGCTTCTTATTTTATAGAATTTATTGTTATAAGTAGAAGTTTAACATCAAAAGTATGAAATTAAAACCTTTTACTTATTATTAAAGCAATACACATGCTGTGCCTAGGTTAAATGAGTGCAAAATACAAACGATTTGTCTGACATTGCCAATCTGCAGTGACAAGTCAAGATGGCGAAAATCCCAGCTCGAAACACAAGTAAAGCTCATATTGTCCAATAATCATGCAAAAATGAATATATAAACACAAACAGACAACAAAAAACACATATTCTATACAAAATATTCGCATACTACAAAAAAAAACTATGAACAGCCACTACAGCCATAATACGATCAATATAATTACCGCTGTAAAATGGATTTTGATGATTCACGTCGCTGTAGAGTGCATATAATATGAAAATTTGAAAAATAACTTTGTCTGGCGAATGAGGAAAGGTATGGAAGCCAATACAGCAATAAATGGCTAATTACGAAAGTTACACATAAACGTTAAATTTAAGGTTGAACGGGTCTTAAAACTCTTAGATAGACTTCGAATTTTTCTAATATTTTCATGACTTACACTTTGTTGATAGGGGATACAAAAAAATTAAAATCAAATTGGGGGTTACAGGACCTTATGATCGTGAAATCAGTCATGTAGAAATCGGCTGGTTTGGTTGAAATGAGAGGGAAGATTTGCGAATTTTAACAAAATTTTAATACATTTTAGTTATATCAGATATATATCTTTATATTGATTAGGTAAATTATTAGCTAATACACTTGCCTTTGATTTGCAAGGAAAAAATGGGAGTCAACAAATTTATTTGTGAATAAATGGCGAAATACAGCGATTATTTCTATACAAATTATCTCCACTTCATAGAAATGAAAGGTATTCCCTGTTAGTCGTTTACGTACCATTCTTAACTTGATTGAATGATTGATTGATTGTTTGTTGGTTGGTTGTTTGGTAAGTTGGTTGATGTTGAACACCAAGTTTAGCGATATTTCAGCTAGATCTTGGCGTTAACTGTGAAATAGATGAGTTCCCAAGTACCGACTTTGTTTCCATTCTTTAAAATTTTCACTCAATCAAGTTCACGTGAAACCAGACAAGTTGTTACATTTACCGAAGAAACCCTTAAACAGCATCTTGACATATGAAATCTATTAAGATATCAAACAAAATAAACAGACACAGATGGGTCATACTGTTTTGATGTAGCTCACCAGAGATGACGTTTGAAACAGTAAAGATCAAGAGAAAATCATTTTTACATCTTGGTTGGTTTATGTTGGAAACCGGTATAGTCTATTCTTGAGTTGTTCCCCTTTGCATAAGCGTGTAAAACGCGAGGTCAAAGTCTGAAAAGTCTGGCAAATTGTCTATTATGGTAAATTATGAAATCAAAAAGTCGTATAAAATAGAAAAGTCAAGTACAAATAAAAAAAATTTCTAAAACAACCCTCTGCTTGTAGATGGAGCATATACTTACATTCGTATGTTACAAATGTCTTTGAACCAGATATTTGGCACGATATAAACCAATGCTGTGCAGCAGACCGCTACGTCTCAGATTTTTTGTCAATCACCCATTAGAACAATCTTGAGCGAAATCATGTTCCAGTGATATCCAAAAAATGTTGTGATCTTTCAAGATAATTCGACATACAGGCTGAGAGATGGGGAATAAATAACATCTAGTGTAACAGCTACTCCAAAAATATCGAAATTTGTGTATAACTTTTGATAGTATACGATCTGTAAGCCTTATGAAGATGAAAATTTGAAATGCAATATTTCTTTGATCTTTTCGACATTTCGATAAGTGTATATTGCTATCACAAAAAAGAAAAATACATGTAGCAAAATATTGAAAATTCAAGGTTTGTCTCGTTCAATGGCGGATCCAGAGAGGAATTGTAGGGGTTGGACCCATTTACAATAAAAACAAAAATCACAACTTGTACAGATATTAAGTAAAATATCGACAGAAACTTTGAATGAGCTCTAGACAGGAAAAGAAAATAGGTGAACGTTAATACCGTAATATGTCCTCTGACTGAGAATTGTTGGTAGCTGCAACTTTGTATATGTGGTCTAATGTTAATGTGTTTAGTAAGAGCCATGGTCATGAATTTGAAGTATTGAAATAAAGATGAACATGCTGCATTTGAGTCGAGCCGTTACCTTATAATTTTACAGGGTTTAGTCACTATCACTACACAACTACATTGAAAAAGAAAGGAAATGGGGTAAATGTCGAGGAGACAACATCCCATATCCAGGTTAAAACGATCCAAAACAAAGCATGTACTTAGATTATAATGGCGTTTAGTTAAAATCAAAAACGTTGACTTTTTTATTTTATTTATAATGCCATAGTGGAAGATTTATTGTATGACAATAAGTTCAGGAGGACTTTTGACAATTATTGTCTTCTCAAAAACTTTAGAAAATTACACGAGGTTGCAGACAAGGCGAAATTTTCCTCAGAAAGTAATAACATTGGAAGTTAATATACAGAGTGGATATTCTTATATTTGTTCTTTAAAAATCTTGAAATGAAGAGATGGAATAAGATTTTAAAATGACTTAAATATCTAAAATGATACATTCTTCGGCTTAATATATATAAGAATTTAAACATAAACGATAGTGAATGTCTTATTTTGTTGATGTGACGTCACAGCAGTACGTGATTGGTACATTTGTACAGGAAACGTGAGAACAGATCTAGAGCACAGAGACTTGCTCTCGGAGAGAGATTCATATTAGATAGTAAGCATTTTTTTTCAATGCCGGGAGCAAGTCCCTATGAACGGAGTTATTATTCGTTACTTATTCAATTACCCTGTCATAGTTTCCAGTTTTAGTGATTTTTCTGAAAAAGGTTAATGTTTTACTCCGAATCCCCTCTGGACATTATATTATAAGAAACGCTTGACGTAGAGAAGAGGCCTTCTAATATTTTAAGTGGTAGTTTTTATTGAATGATTTCTGTTCGAATTTCCATGTTGTTTTCTTTATAAAAAACAATATTGCCCGAAAATGGGAAATTTCTATTGAAATAATTGAGAATGTTATAATATGTTAATTAAACAACTCTTCGCGTTACTAAATTTTTTTAAGATATACTTGCTTGTGGATTTTGTCTACAATTTCCAATTTTCCGTGATTTTTCGTTAAAAAACACAGTTGTACCAAAAAAATTATAAGAATTCAATTTTAAATATTTGATTTTTTATTTAAATGTTCATAACAACTCATTTTTTAAACAAATAATTTAAAAATATTTTCCCTAACCTTTGACTTGTGGATTTTTCTGCGATTTCCAGTTTTCTGTGATTTTTCTTCCAAAACCCAAATTTTACCCCAAAATTGTGAAAATTCAATTTTGAATATTTGAATTTGTACTTATATGTTCATAACAACTCATTAATTATACAAATATTTTAAAAATATTTTCTCTTACCTTTGACGTGTGGATTTTTCTGCAATTCAAGTTTTCTGCATTTTTTCTTTAAAAACCCCAATTTTTACCCCAAAAGTTTTAAAATTCAATTTTAAATATTTGAATTTGTACTTATATGTTCATAACAACTTTTTGATTAAACAAATGTTTTTAAAATGTTTTCTCTAACCTTTCACTTGTGGATTTTTTTTTATGCAATTTCCAGTTTTAAGCGATTTTTCTTTAAAAACCCAAATTTTACCCCAAAATTGTAAAAATTCAATTTTAAATATTTGAATTTGGACTTAAATGTTCATAACAACTCATTAATTAAACAAGTATTTCAAAAATATTTTCTCAAACCTTTCACTTGTGGATCTTTCTGCAATTTCCAGTTTTCTGCGATTTTTCTTTAAAAAACACATTTTTACCCCAAAAATGTGAAAATTTTATTTGATTTTTTTCATCAAATATTTATATTTTCATTACTACTCTTTAGTTAAACAAATATTTTTAAAATGTATTTCATTAGTACTAACCAGTGGATTATTTCAACAATTTCCAGTTTTTTGCGATTTTTCTTCAGAAAACGATATTTTTACCCCAAAATGGACAATTTCCCATTTCAATATGGTGTGCGATTTGTTACACGTTAAAGGCAATACATTAAATAAACAAATAAACATAAAATACTTTCTGTTGCAATTAGTTTGAGGTCTGGCCAAATTTGAGCTAGATTGACCGCACCTTTCTGGATCTAACTATAAGCATTGACTCTGGTAAAATAAAAACTATTATTATATAGAGGACGGTGAAAGATTGAAATTTCTCAGTGAAAGAAAAGTGATAATTAACTGTGAAATTATTTTCCATAATTTCACTCTAGGAAGTGACGTCACAATAGACGTCGTCAACGTTGTTGTTAAGTAGACGTCTCGGCGGATTAACATTGAAAACGTAGTACGTGAAAAGAATCTCAAATTAAACCAATAATTATGAGAGAACTGATCTATATAATAAAAACAATGACTAATCCTAGATTCTGATTATTGAAAATATTCAACTCATGATCGAAAAACACTGTGAATTACTGCGTTGTTCGATCATTCGTTGAATATTTTGCGATAATCAGAATCTCGGATTAGTTATAGTATAAATATATATATGATAAAAGGAATGATTTTGATTTCTTTGCTACTAATTTCCCTTTCCTTGGCGGCAAGACTGTCACGTTGCTCTTGTTTCATCCTATGGGTGTATATACCCCCTTTCTAAGTTCCCAAATTCAATACTTACTGCAGTCAAAGATGGCCTAATGATATATCTTGATAGAGTATACTCAACAAGTGGAGTGAATCGGATGTAGATTCTTAAAAACTCAAAGGATTGCCGATGCCACTGCTGATGGAGCAGAGGTCCCCGAGGGTATTTATCAGCTCAATAGTCAGACTTGTCTGACATGAAATTTTGCCTTGCGTTTTATACAAATTTACTGTTTTATCAAATTTCTAACCACTTAAAAATACTGAGGCTTAATTCCGTGTATGGCACTCGGTAGGTGTCCTCAGCAATGGATTTGGCTTCCCATTTCGATATTTTTGGTAAATAGTACTTCTTTTTAGACAACTTTTGGATTGCGCTTTTCCATATTATTTGATTTTAATGCTGCTGGTGAGAGGTTACTCCTTGAAACACGTGTACAGCATAACGAAATTTACTGTTTTTTATGCAACTTCAGATTTTTTTGGTATTACACATATGTTGGTTATTATTTCGATATCTAATCCATCAGGAGGGGTTTAACTTTGCCAGAAATTAGTGGAAAATGCTTAACATACAAAGAAAGTCATAGTTAAAATATATTGTAGAAAGTATTTAAAACCTAATCACTTTATAAGCATAAAAAATACAGTCTGCGTTTAAAAGATTTTGAGAAAAAAATATTCTACTATTCTTCTCTATCCATGAATGTGTAGCTATAATGCAAAAAAGCCCATCAAAATTTCAAGTTTACAATAATGTGTTTACCTCCATTAATATATCGCCTAAAATGGCAAAACATTATAGATCATCGAGAACATTTCCGGACATTATGCAATTCTCAACCATTTTTAATGGCAAAAAGGCTCAAAAATATATTTGATTTATGTATTACATAGAACATGTATTTAATGACATTTTGACATGCAATATCCTAAAACTGACAAAATTACCAAAAAAAGTATTAAATGGCAAAAAATTTCTACACACTTTATACGACCATTTCTAACGAACAACTATAATCTCGACTGGAAGATTTAATTCATGTTTATTCTGTAAGAATGGTGAACGCAGATATAAGTACATTGTGATATGTAGAGAGGACAAGCCTACTTTGTGAAAAATAACTCCAATTTGGAGACAATTATACAGAAAAAGAGTGCTTAAAATGTTTGGTGTTACTGATCAACAGTATATTTGTCTAGTTTGGAGGACTTGTTTTTCAACAGACTATCGGAATATCAATAGAAGCTAATTGTGCACCCTTTCTAGCCGATCTGTTTCTCCACTCTAATAATGCTGAATTCATCGAATGGTTTCTTCAAATTAACGATAAAAAACTAACCTTATCATTTTATTTTAGCTTCTGTTACATTGTATATAGATGACATTTTGTTACTAAACAACCCTCGCTTTTGTGATTTTCTTTATCTGATCTAACCAAAAGAGCTCAAAATTAAGGATACTACAAACATTTTCATAAATAGCCTCATTTTCCTCGACCTTCATCTTGAAATTGACAACAGAGGCACAATTGAAAATAAGCTGTACAAATGTATGGCGAAAGCGATGAATCCACTTTTCCAATAGTAAACTTCCCTTTTCTTTGTAGCAACCTTCAAACAGTGAGGCATATGTTTACATCTACCAGCTCATTTGCTATTCAAGGGCCTGTGGTCGATACAGTGACTTCCTTGAAAGAGCCAGGCTGCGCATCTGCAGCATATATGCAACAATTCTATAACCTAATCACTATATAAGGAACAAAAAATACAGTTTGCGTTTTTAAGATTTTCAGAAAAAATATTTACTATTCTTCCCTATCAATGAATGTGTAGCACTAAAAGCAAAAATTCCCATCAAAATTTATGTGTTTACCACCGTTAATAAATCATCTAAAATAGTAAAATAGTATAGGTCACAGAGAACATTTCCCGGAAATTTTCAACCACTTTTATTGGAAAATAAAAGGCTCAAGTATTTAATTAATATATTACACGGAACATGTAATAAATGACAGATTTTGACATTTAATATTCTAAAACTGAGAAAAAGAAAAGATAAATAAACACTCTCAATGGCAAAAATTTCTCCTCACTTTGTACTACCATTCCTCATGGACAGCTAAAATCTCGGCTGAAAGATTTAATTTATAGATATTTCTCCTGTAAGAACGGAGAACGAAGATATATGTACATGGTAATAGGTAAAGAGCAAGCTTGCTTTATGAAAAATGACTCCAATTGGGAGAAAAAATATACAGAAGAAGAAGTGATTAAAATGTTGAAGTTTCTGACCGACAATAAATTTGTCCAGTTTTGAGGACTTGTTTTTCAACAGACTATCGGAATTCCAATTGGCACTAACTGTACACCTCTTCTAGCCGATCTGTTTTTCCACTCTTTTAATGCTGATTTTTAGGGCTTATTCAAAATAAAGATAAAAACTAGCCCAATCCTTCAATTTTAGCCTCCGTTACATATATGATGTTATGTCACTAAAAACCCTAGCTTTGGTTATTTCATTCATCTGCAGATGCAGGGAATAGTATTCTCTGTTTGGCCTCTCCGTAATTTATTGATGAGAAGGTGTAGGTATATTGAAGTTCATTTTCATACTTGATAATTGAAACGAGTGGGCTTTCTTTGATTTCTTTCTAATGCGTATCATGTTTGTAAATATCTCATTCCTTGACCTTCATCTTGAAATTGACAACATAGGCACAGTTCAAACTAATCTGTATGACTTCACTTTTCCAATACTCAACTTCCCTTTTCTTGGAACAACATTCCAACAGTAAAAAAATAATTAAATAAAAACAAAACAAATCAAAACATTCCAAAAGCACCGGCATATGAAGTTTACATTTCGATGCATTTGGTAATGAATACTTCTTTTTAGATTACATATTATTTTGATTCTAATGATGCTAATGAGGGGTTACTCCTTGAAGCACGTGTACAGCATCACGAAAATTGCTGTTCATTTTGCAGCATTGGTATTTTTGTTTTGATTTTTACACCTCAGAGATCATTGCTACTCAAGGGCCTGTGGTCGATACAGTAACTTACTTAATAGAACCCGGTTGCCCATAAATAGGCAACTCAAACAGGGGTATCTTACCCATAATATGAAGTCATCACTCCATAAGTTTCACGGTCGACATCGCGATCTTGTGACCGCTATGAGATAACCGTTTTCCAGATGACAACAGATCTCTTTCTTTAAAGGTTTAATTGTTGTTTCCTCTACCGGATTCGACTTTACTGTCGGACTTAACAAGTTCAAGGCTGTTACTGTCTTATAAGAAGTCGGAGATGTTTACTCTACCGTTGCACCTGATCTCAATCGGGGCTTTTATTGGGTCAGTGTTGTTCATTTTTGTATGTATGTGCTTCTTCAGTTTGTCATGTCTCTGTTTCTCTGGTTCCGATGGTGCCATTGTCCTTTGATTATTCGTTTTAGACTGACGGCTCGTTTCTGACTTGTATTAAAATAACAAGCCACAATTGATAAGAGAAATACTTTGGAATAACGCACATGATAGACAGAAATAAATATCGATAGGAACTCAGAAAAGTTGGCGTGCAAATCTCACCAGTTGCGAAATATACACAGCCCGTACGATACATCTAAAGGAACGGAAAAGGATGAAATCAGTAATAGTAAAATCAAAACTACCATTTTTATCATTAATTGTAATTTTCATTTTATCAGAGTCAATGATGATACTTATATCTAGAAAAGGAAAGTGTTCTTTCTTGTTGGTAAATGAGAATATTTAGTGCGGTTCCATTTTGTAGTTTTCTCATGAAGTCCCGTTCGTAACAGAACAGAAAAAGTTCTTCAAAGAGAGGTGCACAATTCGTACCTATAGGGATTCCAATGACTTGTTGATGGATATTGTTGCCAAAACGAGCATAACCGTTGTCCAGAAAGGATTTAGTGCCTTAATGACACCACTATATGTCCAGGAACAATGGTTGTTGTGAGTAAGAAGGAAGAACAATCCTTGCTTAGTTTTCGTTGCAGATGTATGAAACATTCACTGGTTTTATCAACTCTCATTAATCGGAATTTTATGCTGAAGTATTATACTAGTGAATGCTTTGAAGAGATTTTGTTTTGAAAATTGGTAGAATTTGCTTCAGTAGTTTAGGGCTGATGATAAAAAATGATGATTTTCCATGGGGTCCATATGTTATCGGATGAGAGTCATGTTTATGGAGTCAAATGTGAAACAGCAACACTCTCCGAGAACTAGTGCTTTCACAACATCTAACCTGACCGCCACAATATAGCTGACATACTACATAAAGAGGCAAAAACCCAATACAAACAACAGTCCCACACTGTCTTAGGTATCTTAGGCTCCATACGAATTGAGCAATGTTTGTTCATAACTTTCCACAGTTCCATGGATCATTCCGGTACATACAGTTTGGGTAATGTGCTTCATTTGTTTTAGAGATGACGATGATAATGCTGTTTTCTCCAAAAGTCTAATATTATAATGTGCTCGAATCTGGCATTCACGTTATTATTTGATCGGAACAAAATTGGTAGAAGCAAACCCTAGAACCTAGTAAATGTTAAAGATCTATATACTGTTCTCATATTTTGTTGACTAAACTTTGTTCAATTCCTAGTACATTTCTTTATTAAATCTGGTTAAATTATGATAAAACGTCTTTTAACCGTTCGATCTATGAATTTTATAAAATAATTGATGCATTCTGCTGTCATCGGCTTTATCCGAGAATCGACAATCCGATGGACATGTACAACAATTTTGAAAATTAAACATATTAATAAAGCAATTGATTTGTCTGATAATACAGGCATTTTCGGGACCTAGATATTCAAAAACGTATATCCGTTTATTTTGACTTCCAAGACATGCCTGTCATTCCCTTTCCATATATACAAGAAACCTACGAAGTATATTTTCTATTCATCTTCTATTACCTGTGGCACTTATTTCGAGAAGATCTAACCTAGAAGTTGTGACTGTTCAACTTAGCCATATCTCTTTCGCATCTACCCCAGTGAACTTGAAATTAAATGTTTATTAATGCTATTTTTAAGAAACAACCGATACACCCGATTCTGCTTCATACCTTGACCTTTTGTTATACATTGACGAACATGGACGTCTGAAATCTAGATTATATGACAAACGTGATGATTTTGACCTTCCAATTGTGAAATTTCCCTTTCTTTGCAGCAATA
Source organism: Modiolus philippinarum (assembly GCA_002080025.1). Lineage (NCBI taxonomy): Eukaryota > Metazoa > Mollusca > Bivalvia > Mytilida > Modiolidae > Modiolus > Modiolus philippinarum. Next base: position 464 of record MJUU01012836.1, on the reverse strand, counting down.
TACCTACATCTCCAGCATATGGAGTATATATTTCACAATTAATTCGTTACTGTAGAGCGTGCAGTACATACAGTGACTTTGTGGAAAGAGCAAAAGCACTGTCACAAAAACTGCTGAGTCAGGGATATGCTCAGCCGTTGTTACTTTCGTCGTCACCACGACATCATAGATAAATATGTAAAGTCAGTGTCACAAATGAAAACTGACATTTTCAGCTAGATTCACGTCTTCCCGGATTTGACATTACCGGTTTTGACTTTACCCTGAATTGACCCACTGAGAGTGTTACGGGTGCTGTATACAGAGCAGGACATGCTTACCCTTCCGGAGCACCTGATGTCACTCTTGTTTTTTGGAGAGTTCCATTGTTAGTGCTTTAGTTTTTTGTGTTGTATATGTGTAGCCGGGTCGAATAAGAGCAACTCTGGTAGGGTTCTGATGTTTTATTATGAGTATAAATAAAA
>MJUU01012834.1:13522-39637 GCA_002080025.1 Modiolus philippinarum | reverse complement strand
GTAGAATTCCAAAAAATATGTGGTCTTTGACACTTTCAGGAAATTTACCAAAATTGGAATCAAATATTTTTGAAATTCAATTTGTGAAAATGATTGCCTAATGGAAACAAATCCTAACAGTATTGTTGCTAGGTAGAATTCCAAAAAATAAGTGGTCTTTGACTAATACAGGAAATTTACCAAAATTGGAATCAACTATTTTTGAAATTTAATTGGTGAAAATGATTGCCCTAATGGAAACAAATCCTAACAGTATTGTTGCTAGGTAGAATTCCAAAAAATAAGTGGTCTTTGACACTTTCAGGAAATTTACCAAAATTGGAATCAAATATTTTTGAAATCCAATTGGTGAAAATGATTAACCTTATCAAAACAAATGCTAAAAGTATGGTTGCTAGGTAGAATTCCAAAAAATAAGTGGTCTTTGAGACTTTTAGGATATTTACTAAATTAGAATCACATTTTCGAATTCTAAGATTTCAGAATTTTTATTTTTTTCCAAATGCTTGTTAAAATATAAGATTATATGCCAAAATGTCCAAAAATATCAGTCTTTGACATTTTCAGAAAATTTACCAAAGTTGGAACCGGAATGAAAATTCTTAAAGCTTAGGGCGCATCTACAGGCTATATGCAACAATTCTGCAACAAAATTAAATCCATAAATCCAAAAATGTAGGATGAGTTTGCGTCGCATGCCATATGTGTCACAATCCAAATTTTGTGGTCTTTGTCAAATCGACATCTTCGGGCCTCTTGTTTGCATCCGAAAGCTTATTGCGCATCTACAGACCATATGCAACAATTATACAACAAAATTAAAACCCTTTAATCCAAAAATGAGTTCGCGTCGCATGCCACATGTGTCAAATTGGACATCTTGGGGCCTCTTGTTTGCACCAAGACCAATATAAAAAATCCGAAAGCTTATTGCGGATCTGCAGCATATATGCAACAGTACTATTACAAAATTAAAACCTAAAATCCAAAAATGTAGGAGGAGTTCGCGTCGCAAGGATGTGTGACGGACGGACGGACGGATAGACGGACAGACGGTCGGACGGACGGACGAGGCCAACGACAATATCCCCGAACTTTCATTCGAAAGTGCGGGGATAATGAAAGGGCATTATAAAATGGATATAGCTTTTTTCAAGATAATCGCAGATAATCGCACATACTTGTCTTCTTTATGTGTTAGAATTCTACTTTGTTCCACCTGACACTGGAACAAACATTTGCTTAAAATTACTTTCTTTTGAAAAAAAAATATTATGTGGAATTTATTCCGTTAGAAAGAAATATCATATTTGTTCCGTTTGAAAAAAATAGTATAGGGTTATAGAATGGGATTTTTCATATTGGTCCTGTATTATGTCCAAGGACGGTCGTATTGGGCCGAGGACAGCCGTATTGGGCCGAGGCAACGCCGAGGCCCAATACGGCTGTCCGAGGCCCAATACGGAACCAGTGTGAANAATAACATTCTATGACGCCTTTATTAAATAGTTATGTAAAAATATATACTATCGATTCAATGGCAACAAAATGGGCGAAGGACTTTTCAGTCAATTTTTATGTTTACTTTTCCTTTATTCTCAAGTTTATTTTAATGTATTTCTGCTTTGTGGAACAGTCCCCAACGTTCGTAAATTTGACTTGTGACTGAGTTTTTCATATATGACGACATTTGGATAAACATTTGAGATGTCCGTCAGCCGCGCAAATCAAATGAATGACTCAAGTTCAATTCAGCGAGTGGTGGTTACCTGACAAAAATTTACTGATCTTCGTAGCATGAGCATTTTGTGTTGAAATCTGATTGTTGACATGTTTGAATACTATGATGTTTCATATTAAAAATCACTGAACATGAAAGTATTTTTGAGAATGTCAACAAACCAGCGTTGTCATTGATGTCCTTGAACTTCTGCAAATGAAATGTAGAAATACGGGATCGGATCCCGGAAATGAAACTGAATTTCCGTTTTTAATTAAATCGTAATAAAGAATGTACAATTCAATTGATTTACATTTTAGCAGTCTAGCAGATTATTCACATGGAATTAGGTTCTGTTCATGATATTGCCGCCATTTTGTTGAAAATTTAATGAACCGGAAGTCCGTATTGGGCCTGGCCGTATTGGCTCAGTAAACCCATATTGGGCCAGTAAATCCATATTGAGCCAGTAAATCCATATTGGGCCTGCTTGGCTGTATTTGTCCAGTTTACCTATCTTTATTAAATAGTTATGTAAAATATGATTAAAATTGTCTAATAATACAAAATGTTTAGAGCAAATATAGATAGGTTTACTGGACAAATACGGCCAAGCAGGCCCAATATGGATTTACTGGCTCAATATGGATTTTACTGGCCCAATACGGGTTTACTGGCCCAATACGACCAGGCCCAATACGGACTTCCGGTTCATTAAGTTCTTCAAAAAAAATGGCGGCAGTATCATGAACAGAACATTATTCCAAGTGAATAATCTGCTAGACTGCTACAATGTAAATCAATCGTACATTTTTTATTACGATTTATTTTAAAACGGAAATTCAGTTTCATTTCCGGGATCCGTTTCCGTATTTCTACACTCAATTTGCAACAGAAGTTCAAGGACAACGCTGGTTTGTTGACATTCCAGTAGTTTTTGATATGAAACATCATAGTATTCAAACATGTCAACAATCAGATTTCAACAAAATATGCTACGAAGATCAGATTTGACAGAAAAGAAAATCTTTTTCAGGTAACTACCACTCGTCTCAATGTTTATCTATGTCGTCATACATGAAAAACGCAGTCACAAGTCATGTTTACAAATGTTGGGAGACTGTTTCCAATAGTAGAAATACATGAAAAAATAAACTTAAGAATAAAGGAAAAATAAACATAAAAGGTGACTGACAAGTCGATATGATCCTTCGCCCATTTTGCTGCATTGAATCCATAGTATATAGTTTTACATAACTATTTAATAAAGGCGTCATAGAATGTTATTTTTCACATTGGTCCTGTACATAATACAGGACCAATATGAAAAATCCCATTCTATAACCCTATAATATTTGCTCTAAGCATTTTGTATTGCATAGCCAATTTTAATCATATTTTACATAACTATTTAATAATATGCTTTATGATTTTCAAATATTTTTAGAGTTCATTGATTAATTCAGTTGTGGTCACATGATCTTGAATATTTGTTGTAGTTGTCAATAAATCTAAGAATTGACTTTACGTATTGACCTATGCTAAAAATAGATCATTTTTGTCATTAAATTTATGAATTGACTTTACGTATTGACCGGAGACTAAAAATAGATTATTAATTAAAAGTTTCTTAAATATTATTGGTTTGTCTATTTCAAATAAACAAAACAGGCGTTTATTGAGTTACATGAATCAATTAGAAGATATGGATGCAAAAAAAATCGAATCAGCAAACATATCATATAGATTGAGATACAAACATAAGTCTCTATAAAAATTCGTAAATTTGGAAAATAATAAAACTATTATAGCCTATTAAATTCGGTCAATGGAGAAATTTATTGACACGAGAAAGGTATATTGACACTCGGACTACGTCCTCGGTCAATTTACTTGTATCATGTCAATAAAGTTCTGCATTGACCTCATTAACAGGCTATAATTGTATAATGTCTTTTCCTTTCGAACAAATATTATGGTGGACGTTTTATTGTAAATATAGTGTTCATAAAATCATCAGAAATATTTTTTCTCATAACAATAAAAAAAATTCATTCAAAAAAATATTTATGCATTTTTTTCACTTATATTCCCTTAGAGATTACAGGTAAAATTTCACGCAGTTGTAAGGTGCTTTGCTCCCGCTGTTGCAGGTATTTGAATCCCGTAATTCGCGCAGTTGACAGGTTACCTGATTGCAAATTACCTGAGAGGGTTACCTTGCCCCATACAGTTTGAAAAACATGTACCACTGTCATTACCTTTCAATATACAGGTATATCAATATACAGTGTGGGAATTTGACTAGATGGCATAATTTTATAACAGTAACCTGCATTTATTTGAATATTCATTTTCAATAAAATCTCAAATCATAAAATGCCTGGATTAAAAGCCTGTTGTTTTTAAGTCTTTTATTTTTTCCTTGTTTTATTCATTTACATTTATTTTCACACCTTGATTACACATTTTAATTTTGTCATGAATAAAACAAAATTAGTGATTTAGAGATCTGGCTGTACAAATTTGCAGATTTTTTTTTTATCAAGATGTATATTTCAAATACGGATGATATTCTGGGTAAATAAGATATTGTTTAAAAAGCAATTTTGTTTTTTTTTCAAACCTAAACCGATGACGCCACTGCGAATTGGTAACATAAAACATGATAAAAACGATATTTTTAAATACTAAGTCTTAAACTTGTTGAGGGTACTGACATTTTGATTGATTTGAAAATAGATTAACATAGATGAATATTACTGTCGTATAAGCCAGATACAGTACAAGTATAATAATAGAACAATCCTGTAACACCCATGACATGGATAGTTTTTTGTAATACACCTATAATTTTCCTGACGGCCTCGGACCTTGACCTGATTACTCGTGCAGAAAAACTGTCCGCTACTGTGTGTTACCGGACAGCTCTACTGTATCTAATACATAAACGGCATATGAAGATCAATTTACGACGCTTATTTTGTGCCTTTGTTTTGAATGTTGTAATTTCTGTTTCTGTGCTTAATTTGTATCTGTCTAACGTCATTGCTTTTTGTGTCTAACGTCTGTTTTCTGTGTTCTCGTTTTTGCGCTGTCTTTGGACTTCGATTTTTGTAAATTTCGCTCCTTTGCTCCTTCGTTATACTACTGCCATTGTTTTATTTGTGTCGATACCTGGTAACTTTACAAAATCATTTAAAAATCGGTCTCTAAAAACACCGCAAAGGACCTCCTTTGTGCACAAAGGAGCACAAAGTAGCACAAAGGACCACAAAAGGGTATTAAATCAGCACAAAGGACATGAAATTACATTCTAAGTATTAAATTATTAATATTTTTACAAAAATAATGTATTTTGAATTTTTTCTCTCCGTCTTAACGAATATTTCTGACATAAGTGGGTAAGATTTTGTGTTTACTTGAACAATACAATATATCAAATTAATACCTCAACTTAATAAATATTTCTCACTTTTTATGTAAAAAACTACATTGTGCTAAATATTTTTTATCTTAGGGGTATTCTTTAAAAGTACCACTTGTATATCGCGTTCGATATTCATAACACCCGAAATAAATAACCGGTTGTTGGAAAATCATATTGATAATGAAAATAATACCTTTAATTATCAAATTCAACATTATATAATTTTTTTGAATAAATAATAATCTTAAATTCACATTTTTAAACTGTACCTCTATGCAAATTTTATTTCAAATACGATGTGGTATAGTACGTGTCTTTACCGGAAACGATCTTAGTTTCACAAAATCGTATGCTAAAACGTATGATAAAATGGATTAAAACGTACTAAAAATAGAATTCAAAATATTTTTTGGGTAAAAATATAAATATTTATATACAAAGAACATAGTTTCGTGTCCTTTGTGCTGATTTAATACCCTTTTGTGGTCCTTTGTGCTACTTTGTGCTCCTTTGTGCACAAAGGAGGTCCTTTGCGGTGTTTTAGAGACCCTTTAAAAATAACTACAAAACATACGGTTTTGTGATTTTCGGAAGTTTTAACTACAATATAATTTATTGTGGCTGCTTTAAAATTTTGTGTATCATTGTTCAGGGTTATTCACAATTTTATATTAAATTTTGTCAATTTTACAATTTAGTTTAAACGGGGCTTGTCGACCGGATCTCATCAGTACACTAATGAATCTAGCAGCGAACACGATAACTAGAGATAGTGCAACAGTCCCATTGGGTATTTGTATAAAGATTTGTACATCTTGTTTATATGTTTACAATGTCATGCACCTTTCTTCATATAACAAAATACCGAGTTTACTGTATATTTAGTTTCTGTATTTGACCTTTTCGACAACTGATGTATCCTCATTGCAGATTCTGACCAAATTTTATATATATTTCTATTTTAGGTACTTATGCTGTGACGAATGGTAATAGGTATCCTTCCAACACGATTACGACACTTTCATCACCTTTCATATACAACAAACAGGTGTGTCTAGAATTCTGGTATAATATTCCATCACAAAGCGCAAGTTTGATCCTCAAAATATTTTCTTCTAATCATCATTTTATATCAGTTTGGAATTACACAGGATCTACTGGAAATACTTGGAAAAAAGTTCAATTCTTGATTCGTAGGACAGACCCATTTCAGGTAAGTAATCGACAACATGCATGAACCTTTAAATAAGTTTTGGAGAAATTTTTGTATTGTGTAGCAAAAGAGGTGTCACTGAACCAAATATAACTCAATCGACATACAGGTGTTGACACCTAACATGCATGATACAAAATGTACTTATGCAAAATATGATGATGTTTTAAAAAAGAAATGGTGTGTCAAGAAACATGTCTTTAATTCGGCATCCTGAAATTCCCCAAAACACAATTAAAGAAAAAAAAAACAATAAAACAATAGAATGATAGATTAGAAAAAAGGAACATAGCTTAGCCAAGTCCCTTTTTAAGGGCATACAATAAAGTATGGATCCCATATTGATTTTCTCACTAAAAAATCCTATATAATGTTAATTTTGATATGAGGATTCCAAATATAAAAAGAAAAGCAGACCTTCATAGCTTACTTTTTTAGATATTTAACGCTGAAAATCGCTAATTTTGGGGGTAAAACCCAATAACTTGCGGTTTTATAGAAATTTTAAAATATTTGTAATTTTCAAAGTACTTGGGCTATTTCAGTTCTGTTTTTTATCTGTATTGCTCAATTTATCGTCTTTAAATGGGATTATGATAAAACATATAAACAAAATCCGATATATCCCTTATATGGTGCTTTTGTATATGTAATGTTAGATTATAGCTATCTTCATTACAAAAACAGGAAAACAGCAAACACCTACAATGGCCAGGAACTACAATCACATGCCACAATCTACAAGCAAACTGCACCAGAAAAACAATAATAACATGGCTTGAAATCGAGATAAAAAAAATTGACTATTGGTTTCTCCTTCTTAATTTGGCAATTGGTTCTCTTGTTGACCTTCTTCTGAAAGCCAGGGAGAAAATAGGGGGTCAATGTGCTTGTTTTTAAGATATCTGAGAAAACCTGTAAAAAATGTACTATAAAATAATATTTTTGCGGTAAATGACGTTGCGTTGTATTTCTTTCGGTATAACGTCCGTCATTTTGACCCGCCGATTTTTCTTCATTCTATTTGCGTTCATCAGGAGGCAGAGTATCGCAAGTCAGTTTCACAAATGGCCGTCGCACATTTCAATTCCATAAATGGTATCATATGGTGCAAGACAATAAATGTATTTTTGAATGTGTGGTCCATCATCGTGTGACCCATATATACGACGATGTTAGGCACGGACCATTTGATTTTCGGGGGGAGGGGGTATTTTTAAGAAAAAAATTGTCTGGCCCTGACTTTTGCCAAAAAAGCATCTGGGTTGAAAAAAATAATCTGGCCCTGATCCTGTCCATCAGAAAAAAAAAGCCCGGCTCAACAAAATTTTCTAGCATTGTGTGTATGGGAAAAAAAAATAATCTGGCCCGCGAAGCGGTCGAAAAAAAAATTCCCGGCTCTGGTGAAAATCCCAGGCCCCCCTGCAAATCAAATGGCCCGTGCCTTTTGCCCTTTTAGGTAGTCCTATGTAAATTCAGTGGAGTGTCTAAGTAATCTAAATAACATTCGGCAAGTTACTTGCAAGTACAAATGTACCAGTTAACGGTAGAGTGTCGTTGGCTGAGGAGGAAGAGTTCCTAGTGACTCCTGTCGAAAAATCTTTAAAACATTAATCATAATGTTTACTTGTTTGTAGTTTTGTCTGCTAGAAAACTATGTCTCCTACGCATGAGGCAGTTTCTCTAGTTCTTTCATTAGTGTTTTTATTCAGGTCTTACTTCACGGAAAATTAGGACAATGAAGTAATAACCTGAATTGCCATACATAAAGGACCAAATAACAAAATGAAAACAACATACATTTTATCCTAGAAGGTACAGAAGATAGACCAGGTATTTCACCAACTATTTAGCCAATTTTATGTCTCGTAAATGAAACCAATCCTGATGTATTTACTTTGTATAGTTGTGACTTCTACAGTCGCTACACCTTAACAACATGACGTCTATAATTGTGCGACTTGTTCAAATACTAAGCCTATCAATTACGTTCGATCAGTACATTTCAACGTTCTACGGACCCCCACGCCATATAATAAAGCGTACGATGTTTAATTTTTACATTGTATATTAATCTAACAGATGTGTTGTGAGTAAGAGCCTTGATAGTGCATTTCGCCGTAATAAATAAACTGGTATGGGTTACGTTTCAAACTACACTGTAAAACAGTGTTTAGGATTTAAACACTTTTGAAACACGTTTAGGTCTAAACATGTTTAGGATTGTGTTTAAAACCTAAACACTTATTAACTTGAACACGTTTAGGCTAAACGTGTTTAGGATTTGAACATGTTTAAATTAATAAAATCATCAATCTTTAACGATTTTATTGATAGTTTCATTAAGTTAAACACAATCCTAAACATCTAAACACAATCCTAAGCGTGTTTAGATCTAAACATGTTTAGCTATTTCAAAGGAAAAGTTATCCTCCGTATAGAGGGTGCTCTAATCTTTCTTTCATGATTTTAAAAGTGCTAACGTGGCAATAAACATGGATTAATCGTGTGTGTTCTTTTGAGGATGTTGCTTTAAATACAGACTGTTTTAAAGGTAAGTAGAACACATTATTTTGATATTTGAAAAAGTTTAATGCTAATTGGTGTATTAATTATATCTATTATCATTTGTGTTGCTGTCATGCATCGATTTCCATTGACATGTAATTATTATGCAACTATGTTTTAGTAAAATTTAAAGAATTTTTATGGAATGTTTTTCAGTATAATATTATTTTTTTCAATACACAAGCTTTTCGGTTTTAAAGGTTTTGCTAATAATTATAGCATTCACAATGTAACTATTATACTTATATACTTTCAGGTAGAACAACACTTGTGGATTGAGTTTCGATATCAGCCAGCGCAAGCATCCTAACTTGAAGCGAATGAAGAGAAGATTCTTGTCTTGAAATACTTTTATAAATGAATAAATAAATAAATAAAAAACAAAACAAAATGAAAAGGTTAAACATGTTTAAAATCTAAACACGAACATATGCTAAACATGTTTAAAACCTAAACACATTTCCATACCTAAACATGTTTAGGGCTAAACGTACTCAAAATTCAACACAGATCATGTGTTTAGGATTGTGTTTAGGATCTAAACACCGTTTTTAGAGTGTAATACTGTCCTTTCCCATGTTTTGAGCGAAAATCGGGAAAACGTCACAACTCCGCATAACAACGTTTTTATCTCCCCTGTAATTGTATTGTATGCCCTTAAGGTGTCTCAGTGGTATTATTCCGCCATGTTTGTCTAATAATTGTTCATTTAGGTTTCATTCATTAAGAAATNGTTGTGACTTCTACAGTCGCTACACCTTAACAACATGACGTCTATAATTGTGCGACTTGTTCAAATACTAAGCCTATCAATTACGTTCGATCAGTACATTTCAACGTTCTACGGACCCCCAAACCATATAATAAAGCGTACGTTGTTAAATTTTTACATTGTATATTAATCTAACAGATGTGTTGTGAGTAAGAGCCTTGATAGTGCATTTCGCCGTAATAAATAAACTGGTATGGGTTACGTTTCAAACTAATACTGTCCTTTCCCATGTTTTGAGCGAAAATCGGGAAAACGTCACAACTCCGCATAACAACGTTATTATCTCCCCTGTAATTGTATTGTATGCCGTGGTATTATTCCGCCATGTTTGTCTAATAATTGTTCATTTAGGTTTCATTCATTAAGAAATGTAACAAAATAGTTATTTGAAATGAAAAGAAAGTTCAAATTTATTTAAAATTTATATTCCTTATCATTTTTATTATATTTTGGTTACAAAAACGTGAGCTAAAACACACGAGCTTTAAATCTGTTGCTGGATTTACAGAACACAGAAATTATTCAAGGGATATGATTTGATAAAATATTTTAACAAAGATATCACTACAGAAATTAACATTTTGCAATTGTTCTCTCTTATTTCAACGGTGACCCCAATTTTTATTTTTTAAATGTAAACTACATAATGATTATTAAACACATGCAAAGTATGAAAAATTCTATAATAAATTTTTCAAACTATCCTCTCATATGATCATTTTCCCTATTATTTCTATGTAAAATCCTGAAATTTTCAATTTCAGATTTTGCGCTTAAATGCACGGTGACCCCCAAATTTTATTTTAAATTTTGAACAAAATACAAATATGTTTCTACATAGAAAATGTCACAAAATTCTATAATAGGAAATTAATACCCTGCAGACACCTTAACACCAGCTTCCGCGTAAGCCTTCCTTTTATTTAGCCACATGAATTTGAATGTTTAAGAGGCTACAGATAAACAATGAAAGGTTATGGAGTAAATGCACAAATACATGGTGAAACCAGGCAATGGAATAACGCTTTTATTATTGTTCTTCATTTTCAAGTGACCATGAGCCATTCAACAATGAGCATTGCTGATACCTCATAGTAAGTTCAAGACGGCCACTAACATCGGTTATTGCTAGATGTAGAACAATGTTACATCAACGTATTTCTTTGTTCTATGGATGTGGAATCGTCAACAAACATAAAATTAACTGACAGTGTTCTTGCAATTACCACCATCCGTTGCTCCAAAAAGTACTAGTAAAACACAATCACAACAGAAAAAATGATCGAGTCACTTGCAAGAAAACTTAACAAAATCATGAGATATGAGCACTTTAAATAGGTGGTTAAAACAACCTTTGGACAAAACAAAAAAAATACTAAAAGTGGAAAGTATAATAGTTTATCTTTATGCGAAAAGTACGCCATAACTGAAATATAAATTCTAGCGTTATACCTGTACCTATACCTTTATATCGACGTTTTCGGACGCCTAGAATATAATTTAATGACAAGAGTTACGACTTATTTCACGAATGAATTTTAATATACACACCCTTCCGGGGCACACAATGATATTCTGCAATTTTATAAGGGTTCACACTGTCAGTAATTCAATAATTTAGCGTTATTGTCAAGCTCCGTCTTTTTTTTTATTTTTGTAAATTTTGTTGAAAACCAAGGAGTATCTCCCTCATGCGAAGCTCTGTGCTTAGCTAATTTCGGCTTAACTTTTAGATCATATTGGTTATTTGTTCTCTATCAGTTTTTAAGCATCTTTGAGTTTATGGTCTTCCAAATGTTAAGATTTTATCTGCACTGAAGAGACATAAGTTGTCGAAATGCGCATATGCAGAATTTAAATACTAGTATACAGTAACTTCGGTATTTAGTCATTTGTTACCACTGGGTCGATGCCACGGCTGGTGGACTGTTAATCCCCGAGGGTATTCACCAACCCATAGTCAGTACATTGGTGCTGACCCGGCTTTTATGTCTATTTTTATTTTTATACCCACGCAGAACGAAGTTAAGGGGTATTTATGCTCATTCTCAACGCCTGTCTGTCTGTCTATCTGTCGGTATTAAGTGTATTTGCTATTTTTAATCACTTCCTTTCACAGTTTTGACAAAGAGTTCTTGTTTTTTTCATTTATATGAACTTAATTTTTGCTGCATTTATAATATTTCCCCGATTTACAGGTAGTTATTTTTTTAACAAATTTTGTGTGATTTACTCCTCTGACGAAGATATCTGAAACAATTCAGGGTGTTTTATATATATTAGGCATTTGGTTGTGTTTTACTCGGCTTGAAATCGGTTGTGTATATTCTCCTCCGGATCCGTCATAACCAAAAACTCGTAGATTTTCTTTCAGAACAAAAGGTTAAAGTTGTGCTTGGTCATTCAAGGCCATTCGATTAGCAAGGTAATCAACTCCTTTAGTAGTTTTTACTGAAGAAGTCTGAAAATTTGCAGGGTGTTTATGTTTTTTTTTAACATATGCACCAGCAATTTTGCTTGCATTCTACAATTGTGTTCTTGATTTTACAGATAGTCGAATAATAGAAAAAAGAAGGGAAACGGGGAATGTGTCAAAGAGACAACGCCCCAAAGGGGAGTAATAACAACTCAAGGCCACCACAAGATCTTCAATGAACGGCGAGGAAACCCCACACCCAACGGCAGGTGGGAGTTGGACCCTAAATAAAGAGTAATCAAGTTCAGCGAAATAAACATCAATCATCCTAGACTCCCATAGACATAAAGTACACTAACTAGAAAACAGACAAGACACACAAAGGCTTAATAAATTTCCTGACTTAGGACAGGCGAAAACCTGCTGCGGCGGGGTTAAACTAGTTTTATTGAGAAAGCCATTTTTATCGTTGAAGTGTGACAACAAATCTGTAGTGTCTTGTGATCAGAGAATATGTATTCTTTTGTAATATTTGTTTTCCGTTTGTCGTGAATTAATAGACAAACAATTTCATGGTAAGATAGAAAATAACATATAACTGCAAAACCATAATTCGAAGTATCAGATCCACAACCAACTACCCTAGATGAACATCATACCCGGAAAGTTTGGTTGAAATTGGACATACGGTTTGGAACGACTTGCGGATTCAAATACTAGATTAACAAATAAGCTATTTTGGCTCAGTGAACCTCAAAATTTTGTATAGCCAAAATTCTTAGTAACAGGTGCACGAATACACCAGGTAAACAACATATCCTGAAAGATTATATTGATATATTTTTTAATTTTTTTAGATTTGAATTAACCAATCATTTAAGGTTATAATTATGTAGATGTAAACTGTTTAATTAGTGGTAAGGTCGTAGACAGTTAAAAGGAATGAGCACCCCAGTACTAAGTAAAAAAAAAAAGAATTTTGAATCCTAGTTCGGATCCAAACTTGAAAATTTTCATCAAGGGACTTTACCATTTTCACCTAAAGTGACCCTCACCCCGTGATATAAACATATCAATTATCACTATATAACTGTACCTGTATATAACAGACTATCAAGAGCTTTACAGGTTGGTTCGTTATAGACATGTGTGTTCAGATTGCAATTGTGTACATGTCAAAACATGTACAGAACAAAATGTGCATGTTGCAACTTGTAGAGAGTTTATCATAAAATTGGTTTCACTTGTACGAGTGTGTTCCATAAGTGATGTGCTTCATAATGTATGGCTATTAATAAAAGATGTCAAATGCTTGACATTTTTTACCTATAAACAAGCATGATAAAAAAAGAAACAAGAGGCTGTCAAGAGCCTGTATCGCTCACCTGGACCATGGCTGTCATAGATAAAAGGCATTTCCAATAGGAAAAACAAAACATAAAATTTAGTAGAATACTTTGTTTCTTAAATTACAGTATTCTTGTTTGGTTTCCATGGCAACCCAAAGATCCACCATCCATTACGACCCATCACAGAACACTATTCAAAAATATTTGGGTAGAGGCTCCCCTTATAATCAAGGTAATACATATTGCTGAAATTAAAACATTCAGACCACAATTCAAATAAAAATTCAAAAATTTGGGCAGAGGTTCCAGATGGTGGCCATCTTGGATGAGGTACAGACCTGACAGATACATTTTTTGGATGGGACCACCTAAGCACCATTGTGGGACCATTGTGGCTTAGTTTGGTTCTAATTGGACTAGCAGTATCTGAGAAGAGGATCTTTGAATGTATATTCCATAGGGTCCAATGTTAAAACTATGTTCCCACTGGCAGCCATCTTGGATGAGGTATGGACCTGCCAGATATCTTTTTAGGAAGGGACCATGTAAGGGCCATTGTGACTAAGTTTGGTTATAATTGGACTGGTAGTTTCTGAAAAGATCTTTGAATGCCTTTTCCATAGGGTCCAATGTCAAAACTATGTTCCACTGGCGGCCATCTTGGATGAGGTACACACCAGTCGGATACCTTTTTGGTTGGGACTATCTAAGGACCATTGTGGCATAGTTTAGTTTTAATTGGATAAGTAGTTTCTGAGAAGAGGATCTTTGAATGTCTTTTCCATAGGGTCCAATGTCAAAACTATGTTCCACTGGCGGCCATCTTTGATGAGGTACAGACCTGCCGGATACCTTTTTTGGAAGGGACCATCTAAGGACCATTGTGACTAAGTTTGGTTATAATTGGACTGGTAGTCTCTGAGAAGAAGATCTTTGAATGCCTTTTCCATAGAGCACAATGTGAAAACTATGTTCCCCGCTGGCGGCCATCTTGGATTAGGTACGGACCTGCCGGATACCTTTTTCAGAAGGGACCATCTAAGGACCATTGTGACTAAGTTTGGTTATAATTGGACAGGTAGTTTCGAGAAGAAAATCTTTGAATGCCTTTTCCATAGAGTCCAATGTAGAAACTATGTTCCCCGCTGGCGGCCATCTTGGATAAGGTACCGACCTGCCGGATACCTTTTTTGGAAGGGACCAACTAAGGACCATTGTGACTAAGTTTGGTTATAATTGGACAGGTAGTTTCTGAGAAGATCTTTGAATGTCTTTCCCATAGGGTCCAATGTTAAAACTATGTTCCCCGCTGGCGGCCATCTTGGATGAGGTACGGACCTGCCGGATACCTTTTTTGGAAGGGACCATCTAAGGACCATTGTAATTAAGTTTGGTTATAATTGGACTGGTAGTTTCGAGAAGAAAATCTTTGAATGCCTTTTCCATAGAGTCCAATGTTAAAACTATGTTCCCCGCTGGCGGCCATCTTGGATTAGTTACGGACATGACGGATACCTTTTTTAGAAGGGACCATCTAAGGACCAAAGTGACTGAGTTTGGTTATAATTGGCCTGGAAGTTTCTGAGAAGAAGATCTTTGAATGTCTTTTCCATAGGGTCCAATTTTCAAACTATGTTCCCCGCTGACGGCCATCTTGGATGAGGTACGGACCTGGCGGATACCTTTTTTGGAAGGGACCATCAAAGGACCATTGTGACTAAGTTTGTTTATAATTGAACACGTAGTTTCTGAGAAGATCTTTGAATGTCTTTCCAATAGGGTCCAATGTTAAAAATATGTTCCCCGCTGGCGGCCATCTTGGATGAGGTATGGACCTGCCGGATACTTTTTCTAGAAGGGACCATCTAAGGACCATTGTGACTAAGTTTGGTTATAATTGGACTGGAAGTTTCTGAGAAGAAGATCTTTGAATGTCTTTCCTATAGGGTCAAACGTTAAAACTATGTTCCCCGCTGGCGGCCATCTTGGATTAGGTACGGACCTGCCGGATACATTTTTGAAATGGGGACCACCAAAGGACTATTGTGAATAAGTTTGGTTCCAATTGGTCCAGTGGTTTCAGAGGAGAAGATCTTTGAATGAAAAGTTTACGACAGACGGACGGACAGACGACGGACGGACGACGGACGACAAGTGATGGCAAAAGCTCACCCTGGCATAGCCAGGTGAGCTAAAAAACTATCGAAAATATTTACAATATAGTAATTGCCACCATTCTTTATATTGTTACATGTTCAGGATGCATGAAAATTTTAGTTCTGTAGAATTTTATTCTTACGACACTTTCATCTCCCCTTTCAATTTTCCCTCTTGCAATTTGCAAATATAAAGAAAATACCCTTCTATCGAAGTTCACTTAACACCAGACACTCTTTATCACACGTTCTGCTAATTCTGTCTGCGTATTACTTATGAACCCTTGGATCTGTCCTACATTTGTTCCCATTTATATCTTCCATGTTCACTCACACACAAAACTACACCTTCAATGTTTCTCTTATCCGCTGGACTTCTGTGGAAAGGGATTATTACATTTTCATTGACACCCAAAAATTGTTACCTTTTCCTCTTAGCCTAGATGAGCACAACCGTCTATGTTATCGCCCACGCAAATCTGGAGTTACTGAGAGCAAAATGAAATCATTGGTAATGCTATCAAATCTATAGCGAGGAAGAGCTTGTCTCTTACCCTCTTTAACAATTTCTCACAAAATCGCTATTATTCTCTGGATGTCCATTTTTCTTCTTCGTTGTGCCATGTGAATGTTTCTGAAAATGCCTCCTATACTTTAGAGCAACAAGCACAAATGCATCATTTTTTTTCAAAAAAGATATAACGAGAATTTAATATTTTGTTCCGACGAAAATGTTAACGGACTAACAAACAGAAAGGCGGATGGACAGTCGGACGGACAAAAGGAAAAATAAGAGCCCCTGCATAATAAGTGAGTGGTTGTATGGTTATCTTGAAATACAACAGAGGAACACTACAAACTAGGCTGTATGACAAACACGATGACTTCATTTTTCCAATTTCTTTGTAGCAACATTGCAAAAACACCGGCATATGGAGTTTACACCTCCCAACTCATTCGCTACTCAAGGGCCTGTGGTCGATACAGTGACTACCTTGATAGAGCTCGGTGCTTACAAATATGCTACTTTAGCAGGTTATGTTACCCGTAACTTTAAGTCATCACTACAGAAATTTTACGGGCGACATCACTATCTTGTGGACCGCTATGGGATATCTATTTCCTAGAAGACAACAGATTTTTCTCTTTCCCACTTAAGTTTGTTTTCCTGTATCAGATTGACTTTACTACTGGAGTTTACATGTTCAATACGGCGAGTGTCTTATAAGAAGCAGGAGACGCTTACTCTACCGACGCATCTGATCTTACCCATGGTTTTTTTTTTGGGTCGGTGTTGTTCAGTTTTATATATGTGTCCGTCTTCATTTTTCTTGTTTTGCCATGATCATGTTATTTCTATTTCTTTGTTTTTCCAATGTTTCCATTGTCCTTGAATTATTCGTTTTAGAATCAAAACTCACAGTAACATCGGTATTTAGTTATTTAGACTAACGGTTCGGTTCTCACTTACCTAAAGTAATGGGGTCAATCACTTTGAAATGTAATTAATCAAATTACAATTACATTTCAAATTTCCTCAATTAAATTACAATTACAATTACACCAATTCCTTTGTTGTAATTAGTTAAATTACAATTTCTAAAGGAAAGTAATTAATTAAATTACAAATTACATTTCAATTTAACACTTAATATGATATGTATGATATGATACAAACACCCAAGGACAATTTCCAACAAGCAATTTGATGAAAGGTTAAATCTACTGGGTAACTGATATTTTGGGTCTGCTCAAAATATCAAAATATTTCCATTAACTTTTTAAAATTTGGGCTCTCAACTATAGGCCATGGTAATAAGTTTACAACAGTAAACAAATGACTACTTCTGTTAGCTGCCCTTGCCTTGGATCCGAACTGGAATATTGTTTGATAAATGTTCATGAAAAAACACTGATGTTACTTTTTGTTGTTTCTTTATTTCATCATTAAGTAGGTATATATTTCTTCATATGAAAAAGAAAGGAAATGGGCTAAATGTCAAGGAGACAACATCCCATATCCAGGTTAAAACGACCCAAAACAAAGCATCTAGGGATCACCATACTGTCTATAACACAGTGAGGAACCTCACAATATAGCAAGCCATAAATTTGTGTTTTAGCTACAAAATTTAACAATTTTCATGTATTATATGTTTTGAAATCAATTCAGTGGGTATACAAGAAAAGGTAACATTCATAGGAATATGTGATTTCTATGGTTTTGAGCACATTTTTTTTTTTTCAAAATTTATATGTGAAAACACTATTCCTGTTTTTGCAGATTATTTTAAACATTAGACCATTTCATATATTTATCAATTTATTATTTAAAATATAATTTTGAATAAATAAATTAAGATAATTTGGCATCTTAAGATATAGACAAGTCTACTCTGTTTTATGTATTATTTGGTTATGACATCAATTAAAACCTTTAATTTATGACATTTTGTTTTGATAAGTAAAACTTAATTGCTGGTTATAATTTTGTATGTTTATAGAGCCATTACACTTTTAATATTTGTAGTAATTTACCTGTGAGTACAGGAAATGTTCATTAATAAATAAAATAATATTTCTCTTAATTAACTTATGATACCCATAATAACAATACATGTATTTTGACTGAGTTTAGGTGGAATTGTAAAATATAATTTGAAAAATGACTGTTTAGGAGATATGAACCTGGTAATGAGTATAAAATAATTAAAGCTTCAAATTGCAATTTTATACACAAAAGGAACAATTTCTGGTTCATTTGGGGGAAATCAAATTTAAATAGTCATATGGGTATAAGCAAAAAAATGTAAGGAAACCAAACTCTTGCATTAAAACATCAACTATTTGTAAAAAATATGAAATAGATTTAATTAACGGACGGGTGTATCTGCAAAGTATTTCCAATATAGATGTGTACTAGTATTGGAATATTTCAACAATTTTACTTGAAATTCAAATCTTTGGGTTCATACTCATCTTATATTACGCTAACTATTTATTAACCCTCATATGTGTTACAGACCTTTGCTAGTCCCAGTTCTGATCCATAGGCAGCATAAATTTTAAATTTTAATTTTTGACCATACGTTCAAATTTAGGATAATCCTTAAACTAAGTAAATTAACATTGCCATTTGTAAATGGTGAATAAAAGGATATGGAGTGAATGCACATGGGACAAAGTCTCTACAAATACATGGTAAAAAACAAGCAAAGGAACAACGCTTTTATTGTTGTTCTTCATCTACATATATATTTATCATTTTAAAATAAGTTTAAATGTAAATAATATTTCAAGAGAAATGAGAAAAATATCAAAACATTTTCTATCTTTGGTCTTAAAAATGTTATTTAAAACAGAAGTCTTTGAATTTATGCAAAGAAATACATGTAAATCAAACTTGTTCACATGTAATTGAAAAGTAATTGAAAAAGTAATTGTAATTACATGGTTTTTCAGCCCGTAATTAATTAAATTACAATTACATGTAATTGAAATTTCTCTCAATTGCACATTACATCCAATTACATTAGAAAATGTAATTAATTACAGTCAATTACAATTACATTTTTCAATTACCCCCAGGTCTGCTTACCTTATTGTTAACTTACATTCTCTCTTTTTCTTGAGTATAAGGTTCTCAAGATGCCACTGAAATCATATAGTAAACCTTAAGTACTCTTCTTTCTGTCTCGGCCGGAATATTGTGCATTATGGCGTGTAGCTGTATATATTGGGAAATAAATACTATATCAGGATTAAAAAAATAGCAATGTATTTAACTCTTATGTTTTTTTGTCTGTTATAAGTTATAACTTTTAAACTGTGCTTTTATTGCTGTAGGTCCTTTTTACAAGTACAAGGTCTAAATATGGCTCGGAAATCGTTGGTTTAGACGACATCATAATATCATCCTTGGAAAGTAAGTAACCTACAGAGAGCTACATGAAATGTTATACAATTTTCAAGTTATTAAACCCCCGACATTCACTTGAACTTCATTTTCCATAGGTTAAGGTAGTTGTTAGAAAAAAATAGTACAAGTTAAATTCTTCTTTTGGTCTTTCTCAGTATAATCTTTTTTTTTTGTTTCTTTGGGTTAGGGTGCTTTTAAAAATGGGTACCATGTTTTCCATTCGCGTCGTTTCCCCTTTTATTATTTCATATCTATCGTTTATTTAGTTTAGTTTTACACAATGAAAATTTCTGAAGAATGTATGTATTGAGCTGGCATGTCAGTTAACTGTTAGTAGTCTCTTGTGATTTCATGTTTTTGTCCGTATATTTAGTTCTTTCAGTTTCATTTTTCACAATTGACTCAGTCCTGTTGCCAGCTGAATTTTTCTGTTGTTACGATTGTTTTTTTTATTTATCACATTGGCTGTAGGGGGAAGGTTTAGATCCAATAAAACTAGTTTAACCCCGCCGCAGCAGGTTTGCGCCTGTCCTAAGTCAGGAATTTATTAAGCCTCTGTGTGTCTTGTCCTTTTTCTAGTTAGTTTACTTTATGTCTATAGGAGTCTAGGATGTTTATTTCGCTGGACTTGATTGCTCTTTGTTCAGGGGTGTGGGGTTTTCTCACCGTTCATTGAAGATCTTATGGTGGCTTTGAGTTGTTATTACAGTGGAACCTTCGAAAACCGGCTTCTGTCAGGACCAAAAAAATTGGCCGGTTTTGAGAGGTTCCGGTTTTCGGAGGTTCCGAAATCCAGTCTTTTAAATCCGAACACTTATACCAGAAGTGCAATATATGATCTGTAAAGTCAGTTTAGGCTGTGAGTTAAGTATTTCAGCGTATTTTCCTGCTTTCTTGTAAATTGCAATCAATGTTGTCGTTAATCTGTTCAAATTCAGTTATTTATCAATAAAGATGGCAAGAGATATGTGACATATAGGATACATTTTGTCGATTTTATTGTCCGCGAAAAAAGTCGTCCAGTTTTCAGAGCTGAATTTTAGAAGAAAATATGCATTTGGGATCAGTCTATATGACCGGAATTTGGAATTTGGAGGGGCCGGTTTTCGTTATAAATTTTAACTTATTTATATAAGTAAAAATTCAGGACCTAAACATATCGTTCGGTTTATAGAGGGATCCGGTTTTTAGAGGGGACGGTTTTCAGGAGTTCACTGTACTCCCCTTTGGGTCGTTGTCTCTTTGACACATTCCCCGTTTCCGTTCTTTTTTCTATTGTTCGTTCTTTTGATTGACGGTTCGGTTCTCACTTACTTAAAAAAAATTACCTTGAAATTACTTTGAGAGAGTCACCAAAGACTTAAGATATATGAATCATAGGACATTTTGTTTTTGATACGGAATTCATCATGGCCAGTATCAGTATTAGGGTGAGCTTGATGCGTCACGCCGTGATAAAATCCGTATCAAAAACAAAATTTTATATATTTCTTTTATCGGTAATTCACAAAATTTTAGAATAGAACTCTATAATAATTTAAATTAACATTTAATACCAATTCTCTGTAACCGTCAAACATATTTGGCCACGCATGGTCACATATTTCCTTGAAACTTTGTCAACTAATACAAGTCTATGACTTAAATACAAAACTGCCCACAAAAATTGTCCTGCTGCTTTGGTTGCCATGGTAGGCTAAAATTTTTTGGCTAAAATAAAGTTTTATAGATGAAAAAACAGCAAAATTTAAACAGATATAGTACTATAAGGTGTAGTCTTTATGCATTTTTTACCTGAGCAGGGTAAAATTAAATATTCTGCCGACATAACAAGGTTAAAACAATTTCATGAATTTTATGCCTGATAGGTGCACAGGGTTGAGGCACTTAGGGTCCTTTGGCCATTTTGAATAGAGCTCATTTTTGGCTGATTTCAAGGATTTGTACCTCCAAAAAGCCACCATGTTGGGAAGTTTCATGATTCAGACAGTCAATAAGTATTAGGTTTAAATAATCAAACCATGGAATAAAATTAGTGGGGTAATGGTTGCTAAGGTGGTTACTATGGTGGCGAAATTACGGAATTTTCAGTTTTTCAAGTGCTGTTTTGTCAGATTTGACATTAACAAAATTCCTTAAATGAAGTAAATTACTTATTTTAGCTAATTCATACACACTGAATAATAAATGCTTTTCAAAAGCAAATACAATCAATAAATTCTGGTTGCTTGGTTGGTTGCTATGGTAGCAAAAATTGCAAGAATTCACCTTTTTTGTTTCTGTTTGTGCACATTTACCCTTCAACATATTCTTAAAAATAAATAATATTACGGATTTGACACTGTTAATGTCTCTTGCTCATCAAGTCATCACAATAATGACACATTATAGCATGGGGTTGCTATGATGGTTGCCATGGTAGCAAGAGATGGTAAAGTTTGAACTTTTTTCTGAAAGTTTTTTGTCAGATTTATAACAAAATTTCCCTTTAAACAAAATTAAATGAATTTATCAATTCAGTTACAACCCTGAATATAAAGTTCTGTCGAAAAAATTCAACGATTTGATTCTGGTTGCTAAGGTGGTCGCCATGGAAACAAAAAAAGAAGACATTTTAACCTTTCGAATTTTTTTCATTTTAGTAATCCTTAAGGAACCTCAGTAAAGCGAAGAACTTTGCATCACCAGTTTCCAAGTAAAAATAATGACAACTGTTCCTTATTATATGATTTTTTTTGAATTCTAAAATGGTTTCTCTGGTGGTAAAATTAGTTTTCCAATGTTTTTTATTTGCAGATTTATATATAAAAAATTGTTTCATTTTAAACTTAACAGCCAGATGAATTATTTGTATATTTTACTCCTGAAAAATAATAACTCAGATACCAACGGTTTGATTCATGTTGTTAAGGTGATTGCCGTGGCAATTAAGATTGCAATTTGTCATTTTTATACGACCGCAAAAAATTGCGGTCGTTTTATGGTATGGCGCTGGCGTCGGCGTTGGCGTCGGCGTCGGCGTCGGCGTCTGTGGACAGCATAACTTTGGTTCTAGTGAACGGATTGTTACCAAATTTTAGCATGATGTTTGTTAGCCCAAGCTTAAGCCCGGCTTTTAATTTCGCGTTCCCTGCCCAGCCCGTTTTTGAAAAAGAGGCAAAAAAGTTTTTGGCCCCACCCATTTCAGAATTAGGGGCCAAAAAAGGGTTAAATTGGGTGTTTTCACATATTTGACTGTAGAATCTTTATTATTTATTGGATTTTGATGGGGTTTGTTTCAGTGTGCTCCTGAGGAAATTTCCAATCTGGAATATGCAACGGATTTCACGTAGCATGTACTGCTCTCGAGATAAATGGGGCCCAACAGGGGCTTATCTCAAAAAAAATATTTTTTTTTATTTTAAGTCCGATTTTGATGCAGCTTTTTTTCAATGGATTCCTTGTGAAAAATTAATCTAGCACTCAGCTATTAGATTTTTGGTTACTTGTTTCCTTTCCCAGCTATGAGGGGCCGAAGGGGCCAAAATTGCAAATATGCAGATAATGTGGAATTTCTATTTTTCATTGGATTTCAATGGGATTTTTTTCATTGGATTCCCCTTGATCTAAGCTCTCAGAAGTATGTCAACTGATTTGGCGTAGCTCTTACCGTTTCCGAGCTACAAGGGGTCAAAGGGGCCAAAATTGAAATTTTTCTAAATATGTCAAACTTTATTTTTCATCGGATTTCGATGGGATTTTTTTCTTTGGATTTCTCTTGATCTAAGCTTTCAGTAGTATGTCAATGGATTTGGCGTAGCTCTTACCGTTTCTGAGCTACTAGGGGTCAAAGGGGCCAAAATTGCAATTTTTCTAAATATGTCAAATCTTTATTTTTCATCGGATTTCCATGGGATTTTTTTCTTTGGATTCCTCTTGATCTAAGCTTTCAGAGATATGTCAACGGATTTTGCGCGGCTTATACATTTTCCGAGCTACAAGGGGTCAAAGGGGCAAAAATTGCAATTTTTCTAAATATGTCAAATCTTTATTTTTCATCGGATTTAGATGGGATTTTTATACCCCCACTCGGTAGAGAGAGGGGTATACTGGATTCACCTTGTCTGTCCGTTCGTCCGTCCGTCCGTCTGTTCGTCCGAAAAAAAAATTTCGTCGCATTTTTCTCAGCTTCTACAAGAGGGATTGATTTCAAAATTGGTATGCAGCCTCTATATGGTTAGTTGTATGGAACGTCCTTTTTTGAGTCCTGTCGGATGTGTAATACCTGTTTGACGAAATGTGGACTTGGTTACAAAATGTAGTGAAAACATGAATTTTTCGTCGCATTTTTCTCAGCGTCTACAAGAGGGATTGATTTCAAAATTGGTATGCAGCCTCTATATGGTTAGTTGTAAGGAACGTCCTATTTTGAGTCCTGTCGGATGTGTACTTCCTGTTTGACGAAATGTGGACTTTGTTACAAAATGTAGTGAAAACATGAATTTTTCGTCGCATTTTTCTCAGCTTCTACAAGAGGGATTGATTTCAAAATTGGTATACGGCCTCTATATGGTTAGTTGTAAAGACCGTCCTAATTTGAGTCCTGTCGGATGTGTACTTTCTGTTTGACGAAACGTAGACTTTGTTGCGAGATGTAGTAAAAACATGAATTTTTCGTCGCATTTTTCTCGGCTTCTACAAGGGGGATTGATTTCAAAATTGGTATGCAGCCTCTATATGGTTAGTTGTAAGGAACGTTTAACTTTGAGTCCTGTCAGATGTGTACTTTTTGTTTGACAAAATGTGGACCTTGTTATGAAATGTAGTCACATTTTTGGTCACATTTTTCTCAGCTTCTACAAGTGGGATTGATTTCAAAATTGGTAATGCAGCCTCTATATGGTTAATTGTAAGGAACTTCCTATTTTGACTCCTGTCAGATGTATACTTTGACAAAATGTGGACTTAATTACAAAATGTAGTGTAAACATGAATTTTTGGTCCAGGGTTCAATGAGTGGGGGTATACTTGGTTGCCATTCGGCGACAGCTCTTGTTTTCTTTGGATTCCTCTTGATCTAAGCTTTCAGTAATATGCCAAAGGATTTGGCGTAGCTTTTATCTTTTCCGAGCTACAAAGGGTCAAAGGGGCCAAAATTGCAATTTTTCTAAATATGTCAAATCTTTATTTTTCATCAGATTTCGATGGATTTTTTTTTATTTCTATGGATGTAAAGTGTTAGTTGATATTAACATATTTTGCATAGCTCTTACAGTTTTTTTTTATCAATAAGTGATCAAAAGGGTTGATTTTTTCCATAGTTTGTTTCCAGCTAATAACTGTGTCAAGCTTCTTTTTGTGTCCATCTAATTATTGTGTCAAGCTCTTTACTGTATTCACATTCACTTTGAACTACTTTTGTTGAAATTTCAGTGATCGACATGCTGCGGTCGTATCATGCTGCGCTTGGCGTATCCCTTTATTCCAATTTCTTTTTTATTTTGCTTGCTAGGTTGGTTTCTATGTTAGCAAAAATTGGTTATTTTTTCCGGATCCTTTTTCTAGAATTAGCTTTGAATTTAACTTTAACTGGATTTAACTTTTGTATCTTTTGGATGTAAATAAAGACTATTTGATTTTGGTTTCCCCAAGGAAAAAACAATTTTACACTAGTTGCTAGATTGGTGGCTATGGAAGCAAGGCTTAGCCACTTGTAACCTACTAAATTCCTTTTTGGGAATATTTTTATGGTTTCTATGAATGCCAATATGGTCGTCTCTCATCTTCCCACAATGCATATATTTAACTTCAAAAATTTATTTCAGCAAGTTTCTTGATAATGTAGACATATTTATTTCTCTTTTCCTCATTCAAAATTGAAAAGTCGTTTGATTGATCTTGTCAAGAACGCATTTACTTACAAACAAGAAGCTCTCAAGAGCCTGTATCGCTCACCTGGACCATGGCTGACATAGATAAAAAGCATTATTTTCTTCATGTCAGGAAATTTCTCAGCAATATCTGCCTAAAGAAATTGGAAAACATAAACTGTTGACCATTCTTTGAAAACACCATCCTAGAAACCAGAATTATTTACAGGTGACAATTGTAATTTTCGTTTTCATTGCAACCAACTTAGCTGTTTGTATCTGTGATCAACGGTTTTTAATTGCAGGGTATAATCACTCTTAAATTAAAGGTCATTTTGCATAAATTGCCAAAAACACATGAGAAAAATAAAAGAAAATGTGTCCATGGCAGACGGATGCCCCTGCCATACAGATATTTTGCAAACAGGAAGTAGATGAGCGACAGACTTGAAAAGGGGAGACACAGTACAACTCATCATACCAAAGCTTCAGACTAAATATCAATCATTCCTGCATACACAAGCTGAGAAATCTTTGACGAAAATTTTCAATATATGGCTATAATGGGAAAAATCAAAGTTTTCGTCAAACAGGAAGTAGATGAGTGACGGACTTGAAAAGGGGAGACACGGTAAAACTCATCATACCAAAACTTCAGACCAAATATCAAATCATTCCTGCATACAAAAGCTGAGAAATCTTAGACGAAAATTTCGGACGTAC
>MJUU01012834.1:235-12479 GCA_002080025.1 Modiolus philippinarum | reverse complement strand
TTTCACTTTATTTAAGGAATTTCTTAAATGTCAAATCTGCCAAAACAGCACATGAAAAAACTGAAAATTCCCTATTTTTGCCACCATAGTAACCACCTTAGCAACCATTACCCCACCAATTTTACTCCATGATTTCATTATTTAAACCTAGTACTTATTGACTGTAATCTTGAAACTTCCCAGCATGGGGGCTTTTTTTTTGGGTCAGAAATCCCTGAAATAGACCCAAATAAATAGTGAATTCTAGCAATTTTTGCTACCATAGCAACCAACCTAGCAACCAGAATTAATTGATTGTGTTTGCTTTTGAAAAGCATTTATTATTCAGTGTGTATGAATTAACCAAAATAAGCATTTCACTTCATTTAAGGAATTTTGTTGATGTCAAATCTGCCAAAACAGCACTTGAGAAACTGAAAATTCCCTATTTTTGCCACCATAGTAACTACCTTAGCAACCATTACTCCACCAATTTTACTCCATGATTTAATTATTTAAACCTAGTACTTATTGACTGTATTCTTGAAACTTCCCAACATGGGGGCTTTTTCTAGGCCAGAAATCCCTGAAATAGGCCCAAAAAAATAGTGAATTCTAGCAATTTTTGCTACCATAGCAACCAACCTAGCAACCAGAATTAATTGATTGTGTTTGCTTTTGAAAAGCATTTATTATTCGGTGTGTATGAATTAACCAAAATAAGCATTTCACTTCATTTAAGGAATTTTGTTAATGTCAAATCTGCCAAAACAGCACTTGAGAAACTGAAAATTCCCTATTTTTGTCACCATAGTAACTACCTTAGCAACCATTACCCCACCAATTTTATTCCATGATTTGTTTTTTTAAACCTAGTACTTAGTGACTGTAATCTTGAAACTTCCAAACATGGTGGCTTTTAGGAGGTATCAATCCTTGAAATCGGCCAAAAATGAGCTATCTTCAAAATGGCAAAAGAACACTAGGTGCCTCAACTTTATGCACCTATCAGACATAAAATTTATAAAATTGTTTTAACCTAATATGTCGGTAGAATATTTAATTTTACCATGTCAAGGTAAAAAAATGCATAAAGACTACACTTCATAGAACCATATCTGTGTGAATTTTGCTATTTTTTCACATCTATATCAACATATTTTAGCCTAAAAACAATTATAGCCGTTTCCATGGCAACCAAAATCTGGAGACACTTTTTGGGGTCATTTTAGTTCTTCAGTCATCGACTTTTATAAATGTACAAAGTTTCAAGGAAATCTGTTGCAATGCGTGCCACACCCTCTATATGATATGTTTGATATTTACAGAGAAGTGGTATTAATTTATATTTTAGTGTGTTTTATACATTCTTTAAGTGCATATGATCGTATGAAAAATGCGCATAGCAATGCGCGCGTGACGTCTTGACAGTAACCGGTTATTTTCTATATCAAAGCATGTTCAGTGATACTGAAATTATCAGGCAATACAGATCAAAGGAAATTCATACAACTACTGATAAATTTATAAATGGCGACTCTCTCAAATTAATGATTCATGCATTCCACAGTTTTAGGGTTGTGAACAAAAATGACAGTTGATAGACATTTAATCAAGAAGTGTACTTAAATGTTAACCATTCCTTAAGTTAATGGTGAAATATCTGATACTAAGGGGGTAGTAAATCTGACAAGTCACCTCTAACTATGTTGTACAGTAAAACAAGCTTTCTTAGCTCTCGTTTGTTCTTTAATTTATCCCATCCAGTTTCAAAATATGATATATTGAAAGATAGGATAAGAGGTTAACCCATGACAATTCTATCCGCCTAAAGATGAGTTCAAACTAAACTGTATTTATCCGAAATTTCACAACCACATTCAATAAGTCTGATAAATGTTGACTTTATCAATTCTTAATACTCATTATTTTTTTTAAGTAACGTACATTCATTTTTCAAAAATGTTATCCATGTGACGTATCTATTAACAATCTGAGTTAAACATCAAGCCTAATTTTTTTATGATTTTCAACTGGCTCAATATCAGTTTTTAAAAAAATAAAAATAAAAAAATCCAACTGTCTATGTACATTCCTTAAACTAGACTCTGTGAAGTACCATCTTCTTAGAGTCTACATAGACCTATGCCACTAAAAGTAACAATGCGATATAACCTGAACTCTGAGGGACACCGTCGTGCAAGATACTACTGTGCGATTTTGAATCTTTAAATTTTACTCTCTACGTCCCTTTATTTAATATCAGCCTTACAAAAGAAGGTTACCCTAAATACCATCTCTGTCGTTTTTATAGCATAACCCTTTAATCCAAACCCTGCAAAATGCTTAACTGACATCGCAAATTGTTATACTTGTTAAATGCAGAGAATTGAGAGCCAGTAGTAGTTGATGGTAAAGTTCTATTAGATGATGGCTAATTGAAAACCACAGCAAAAATCCCGATTAGAATTTATACAGCAACATATTTTCCAAAATGTGGATGAAAACAAATTTATAAACTAACTTTTCAAGAATTTTGCTAACATAAGACAGTAAAGTCAATGGTCAATTATTATATGTAGATGACTGAGAATCGTAACACCTGCACTCGTCATATTTGGTGTATTGTTATATCTTGTTTTATACATGCCAGTCTATTACATGTCATGTAAAGTTGACCTCAATTTCACGGTTGAGTGACTGTTAATTTTTTATGTAAATTTACCAGCATTTTTACAACCTACACTTACCGTATATATTTTAGTGTTACATCATGATAAGTACATGCCAGTCTTTCATCTGTCATGAAAACTTGAGTGTATTTGTAAATCTTTTATATTTATGTCAATGTTTTCAGATACTGTATCACCTACACTCATCATATATGGTGCTTTGTCATATCTTGCCATACCACTCTTAAACATATCATAACTTTGACCTCAAGTTGAAGTTTCAAAGACTTTGTTTAATATTTTAATTTTAATCCGTTCTCAACAATTAAGGTAGAGAAACACTTATATTCATTTAAATGAAATTTTGCTACAAATGTGTTTAAAAATTTATGAAATCTGTTACCTTGTGGTAGAAGTTTTAATGTGATAGAAAGGTTACGTTTATTGAAGTCGTAAAGAATAGAACAAACGCCTCGTACCAGATAACTAAATACCGAAGTTACTGTGAATTTAATTTCTGCATATGCGCTTTTTGACAACTTATGTCTCTTCAGTGCGAGTGAAATCTAAACGTTTGGAAGACCATAACCCAAAAATATGAAAGAACTGATAGAGATTAAATAACCAATATCATGTAAACTCAAAGATGTTTAAAAACTGATAGAGAACAAATAACCAATATGATCTAAATGTAAAGCCAAAAACCAGCTAAGGACAGAGCTTTGCATGAGGGAGATACACCTTAGTTTTCAACAAAATTTACATAAATTTAGATATTGTAAGGTTCCACATAGAATCGGCTTTCGGGTCAGCACCGAAGTACTGACTACTGGGATTGCGAATACCCTCGAGGACTAACAGTCCACCAGCAGTGACATCGAACCAGAGGTAACAAACAACTAAATACCGAAGTTACTGTGAATTTAATTTCTGCTTATACTCGTTGAGATATAGATAACCCATATGATGGTGCTTGATGAACGTCGCTGTCAATAAAAGGAAGATTAGTAATAGTGAAATCAAAATCATCTCTTTTATCATAAATTTTAGTTTTTATTTTACTAGAGTCAATGAAGACTGTCAGATCCAGAAAAAGGCAGTATTTAGTGTTTAGAATTTTTGTTTGCTTTATTAAGTTTCAGTTCTGGTTGGTAGATGAGGTGGACATAGTCTAAAAACTCGTTATTGTCAATAGTAAGGATATCGTTAATATAACTGCTGTTATATGTGAAAATTGAAATAAGTGTATAGGTGTTTTGTTCTTTTTTAAATTTTATAGTTTTTTTCCCTTGCGTAACAAAACAGAATAAGATCCGCAATAAGAGGTGCATAATCTGTACCAATGGAAATTTCAATGACCTGTTGATTAACAATGTTGCAAAAAAGGAACAAATATGTTGTTTAGCAAAAGATTCAGTGTCTTTATCTTATCATCGCAAGTCCAGGAATAATGATTGTTGTTAGTGATATTAGAGAAGAACCCATTCTTTTTGCTACAACCTATGAACCGCAGACCAGAAACTTTCAAAAGCCAAGTAATGAGTTTTCCAAATTTAGATTTAATTGAGTTAAGTGTTGTATAAAGTGTATAAAAATCATCACTCTCAATAGGTAAACTGGTCTTAATTGATCTTAATTATCTAAAACTGAAACTGAATTTTTTACACTCCAAAAGTAATTTACACCAGAGTTTTGATAACTTTTTTTTCACAGTATTTTATAGTTTGCTCTTTTGTTTTAGATAATTTTCTCTCTCCAAGTAGAGGAGCTTTTAGGATAATGCTTTATTTGAAAAAAAACTTTACCATTTTATACGGCTTTTTACCCGAATCACCATAGTTTTCAGAGTTTCGCCACTATATATTTGAAATATTGCTGTATTTGAAATTAAGCCTCAATCAATCAATCAATAAATCAAAGCAATTTGTCAATCAACTAAGCGGGAAATGACGAATAGGGAATATGTAAAAAGCAAACAGGATAGGAGAATAAGAATAAGTAAATAACAAAATGCAGAAGTTACTGGAATGACGAATTAAGAATAGTGAGTAGGTAAATAGCAAATAGGGAATACGCTACAAATAACATGGAATAAGGAATAAGTAAATGGCAAAAAGGATTAGGAAATGCGGAATGTGGAATAGGTAAACAACTTGACAACCTTGATTTACCTAACAGGATATGACTGTAAATCAAAATGTATTGTGTTTATACATAAAATACTATTATGATAAATCTTTAAGGTGCTTCGCCGACAACGACAAATTTAATCTCAAGTAATTCTCATACGGTAGATCAACCTAGTGTTTACTTACAACTCCCCGGAACATGTGATTTTGATACAAATAAATGCAAATACAACTTTGGTAGCACATTTACACTCTACTGGCAACGAAAGATAGGAAAGACTTCTCAAGGTAGATACAGCATTACTGGAGATCATTCTGCAACTGGACAAGGTATGACGATAATTAACAATGAAATGATACGAAGTACATGCACATGAGACAAAGGCTCTATAAACACACGATAACATCTACCAATGGAAACACTTTTATTATTGTTCTTGAGTTTAAAGTCACCATGAGACCTTCAACAATTAGCTTTACTCATACCTCATAGTACGTTGAAGACGGCTACTGGCTTGAGAGTTACGTTGCCACTATGAACATGTTGTCAGAAATACATTTGGAAATTACAAAAAAAATAAGATAAAATAAAAAGTAAAAATAAAACACTAATATTTGAAAGTATGATAGTGTATCCATATGAAAAATTCTTTCAAGAACAAATAAACCATAACTGAAATTTAATGAGAGCACAAGTTTTAAATAAAATGTTGGTTTGCCCATAAACGGTTTTCTAAATAGGTTAGTTTATAAGAATCTGATAACACAAGTAGTAATTAAATAACAAGATACCGAAGTTCCTCTAAATTTAGTTTATGCAAAGAACAATTTCGACAACTTATGTCTCTTCAGTTCAGATCTAATCAAAACATTTAAATATCAATAAGCAAAATATGTGGACGAGCTTGATGTATTGTGTAAGGTTTGTATTATGAAAGAGAATGAGTTGGAAATGTATATACAGTCCTTGGACCAGTCAACATTCCCATTTTTGCGATCCGTCACGAGTCATCGATCCATCACCGATCAGTCAGAAGTCAAGTCATATCATTCAAGATTCAAAAGTCATCCGTCAGATCATTCATTAGTCACCATTCATCCGTCAGGATTCACTGTTCTTAAGTAAGAGCTTGTTTGTACCCGTCACCCGTCATCCGTCAGCGTTCAACATTCAGCCAATCAGATTGCATTAGTCATCCGTCACACTTCATTTTTTTATTTCAATTAACGTTAATTAAGATTTCGGAATACTTAGTCTACTACTTTTGTAATGATAATACATCGGCGTGCAAATATCGAGAGAAAAGAAACAAATCTGGAATACAGAATTATTTTTCTTTATTGTACTTTGAATTTTTATTTGAAATAAATGTTAAAAGCCGTGAAAAATCTTACCAATGTATTTAATGATACTTTACAACAGGAAACGAAAAGAATATTTTGAAATATTATTAACAAATATTAAAGATAAATGCACATCAAATGCAATAGACCATTATTTTATTTTAACAATTCCTTTACAGGGAGTATTTCAAAAAGAATTGACTATTGGACAAAATTCTGGTACATGCATTCGTTTAATACTTATTGTAAATTACTTCTGTCAGGAAATACTCAAAATTTATGTCGACACAATCTCTGAAAATATCACTGGGCAGTCATTTATATACGCTTCCAATTTAGACTTCCTCCGAAGTTTTGAAAATATAATATTCCCCTGGTAGTCAGACTTTTGAATATGAAATGTCGCCCAAATCTCTGAAAATACCATCTAGTAAGGATTCATTCCCATAAATCCTTTATTTACATCAGTTCCAATCATCTCATATACCTATACTTCACCGATAGCATCTACAATTTTCAACCATAAACGTGTATTGCAGAGCTTTACCACCGACGACCTCAAGTCTAAACCACCCGATTGTTCATGTTTAAATTCATCTTACAGATATAGTCCCTGTGGTCACGTCATAACGGGAGACTTGAACATCATCGAAAACCCGTCTCTCCGTGATATCCTTGCAAAGGCACCCAAATTCCGTGAACCACGATCCATCAACTGGGAGCGAAATTTTTAACTCCTTATAGATGCTGTAGAGGACTACGCCAGAAAATGGATTAAACGTGAACAAGATGAAACCTTGATTCTCTTTCGGAGTGGATTAAGGCTGTTAGGTCCATGATTCTTAAACGAATTAGCCATCTATGAGGGTCAATGAGAACTAAAGCATCATCCATTTTCTAACATGCCGATGTTGTCAGATACTTGTCCTCCATTCATGGCAAATATGTTGTTTTTCCAGCAGATAAGGCCCCTAATACCATATTTTCATATGTAAAATGTTTAAAGAAAGAACTAGGCATTGGTAACTCCAAGGGCAATCCAACCTACACAGCTACTACTCTGTCAAGGAGGATATATTACAGAACCATAGATATGTTTTGCTTTCCTTTGGGATTTCAACCAAAGAGGAAGACACCGATCTCCCTTCCTTATACTGGGTACCAAATTTACACAAATCCCCATACAAACAACGGTACATCGCTGGATCTGCAAAATGTTCCACAAAACCTTCTAACGTCCATCTTGACAGCCGTAAAAGAGGGCCTTCAAAAATACTGTGATACTAGCTTTTCAAGGAGTGGTGTAAATGAAATGTGGATATTAAAAAACTCTAAAGATCTGCTTGACATCCTAAAATCAAGATCATTATCGCAGTGTAACAGCATTAAAACTTTTGACTTCTTCACACTTTATACTACCATTCCTCATGAACAACTGAAATCTTGACTGAAAGACATAATTCATAGATGTTTCTCCCGTAAGAACGGCAAACATTGTCATAGGCAGAGAACAAGCATACTTTGTGAAATACGACTCAGAATCACTGGAAAAAATACACGGAGGAAGAAGAGATTAAAATGGTAGAGTTTCTGATTAACAATATATTTGTCCAATTCGGAGGATTTGTTTTTCAACAGACCATCGGAATTCCAATAGGCACAAACTGTGCACCTCTTTTAGCCGATCTGTTTCTCCAATCTTATGAGGCAGAATTCATTGTAGGGCTTCTTCAAAATAAAGACAAAAAACTGGCCCAGTCCTTAATTTCATCTTCCGTTATATAGATGATATTTTATCACTAAACAACCCTCGCTTTTCATTTATCCAAAAGAGCTTGAAATTAAGGATACTACAGATACTTCCACATCGGCCTCGTTCCTTGACCTTCATCTTGAAATTGACAACAGAGGTACATTACAAAGTAGGTTGCATGACAAACTAGATGACTTCACTTTTCCAATAGTAAACTTCCCTTTTCTTTGTGGCAACATTCCAAAAGCACCAGCATATAAAGTTTACATCTCACAACTCATTGGCTATTCAAGGGCTTGTGGTCGATACAGCGACTTCCTTGATAGAGCCCAGTTGCTTACAAACTAACTACTTAAGCAAGGGTACGTTTCCAAAAACTTAAAGTCACCTCTACAGAAGTTTTACGGCCGACATCACGATCTTGTCGATCGTTACGGGATATCTGTTTCCCAGATGACAACAGTTCTTTCCCTCTACAACTAAAGTTTGTTTTTACTCTATCGGATTTGACTTTACTACCGCAGTTGACATGTTCAACCAAGCGGGTGTCTTATAAGAAGCAGGAGATGCTTACTCTACCGGTACACCTGATCTCACCCATGGGTTTTATTGGGTCCGTGTTGTTCATCTGTATGTGGGTCTTCATTTTTCTTTTTTTGTCTCGTACTCAAGTGGTGTCCTTGTTTCCTAGTGTTTCCGATGTTGCCTTTGTCCATGGATTGTTCGTTCTTTGACTGACGGTTCGGTTCTCACTTACTTTACAGTGTTCCGAAATATCAATTTGAATGTTTCCGATACAATTTTTTAATTATTTCTCGGCAAAATCTGATTAAACGAATTTAGAATGTGAAATGTGTACACAATCTCCAAAAATACCATCTAGAAGTGATTTGTTCCAATAATTTCCATATTTGAAGTGTTTCGAAATGATTTGAATGTTTGCGATAAAAACTTTTAGTCAAGTTTTTGTAAAATAATATCTGATTAATAGAATTTTGAATGTGAAATGAGAATACAATCTCCAAAAATACAATCTAGAAGTGATTTATTCCAATGATCTCGATATTAGAAGTGTTTTGCAATGTTTGCGATATTAACTTTTAGTCAATTTTTTGGCAAAATAATATCTGATTAATAGAATTTTGTATGTGAAATGAGAATATATTGTCCAAAAATACCATCGAGAAGTGATTTATTCCAATAATTTCCATATTTGAAGTGTTTCGAAATGATTTGAATGTTTGTGATATTAGCTTTTAATCAATTTTTGCTAAAATAATATCTGATTAATAGAGTTTTGTATGTGAAATGAGAATACAATCTCCAAAAATACCATCTAAAAGTGATTTATTCCAGTAATTTCCATATTTGAAGTGTTTTGAAATGATTTAAATCTTTCCAATATTAACTATTAGTCAATTTTTGGTAAAATAATATCTGATTAATAGAATTTTGAATATGAAATGTGAATACAACCTAAAAAAAACATCTAGAAATGATTTATTCCAATAATTTCCAGATTTGAAGTGATTCGAAATGATTTGGATATTTACGATATTAACTTTTACTCAATTTTTGGCAAAATAATATCTGTTTATATAATTTTGAATGTAAAATTAGAATACAATCTCCAAAAATACCAACGAGAAGTAATTTATATAATACAATCTCCAAAAATACCACCGAGAAGTAATTTATTCCAATAAATTCCATATTTGAAGTGTTTAAAAATGATTTGTAGGTTTGCGATATAAATTTTTTGGCAAATTTTGGTAAAAAAATATCTGATTAATAAAATCTTGAGTGTGAAATGAGAATACAATCTCCAAAAATACCATCTAAAAGTAATGTATTCCAATAATTTCAATATTTCAAGAATAATTTCCTAATTGAAGTGTTTTGAAAAGATTTGAATGTTTGCGATATTAACTTTTAGTCAATTTTTGCTGAAAAAATATCTGATTAATCGAATTTTGGACGTGAAATCAGAATATGCGATATTAACTTTTAGTCAATTTTTGGTAAAACAATGTCTGATTAATAGAATTTTGAATATGAAATGTGAATACAACCTAAAAAACATCTAGAAGTGATTTATTCCAATAATTTCCAGATTTGAAGTGATTCGAAATGATTTGGATATTTACGATATTAACTTTTACTCAATTTTCGGCAAAATAATATCTGTTTATATAATTTTGAATGTAAAATTAGAATACAATCACCAAAAATACCAACGAGAAGTAATTTATATAATACAATCTCCAAAAATACCATCGTGAAGTAATTTATTCCAATAAATTCCATATTTGAAGGGTTTAAAAATGATTTGTAGGTTTGCGATATTAATTTTTTGTCGAATTTTTGTAAAAAATATCTGATTAATAGAATTTTGAGTGTGAAATGAGAATACAATCTCCAAAAATACCATCTAAAAGTAATGTATTCCAATAATTTCAATATTTTAAGAATAATTTCCATATTTGAAGTGTTTTGAAAAGATTTGAATGTTTGCGATTATAATTTTAAGTCAATTTTTGCTAAAAAAATATCTGATTAATCGAAGTTTGGACGTGAAATGAGAATACAATCTCCAAAAACACAATCTAGAAGTGATTTATTCCAATGATTTCCATATTAGAAGTGTTTTGCAATGTTTGCGATATAAACTTTTAGTCAGTTTTTTGGCAAAATAATATCTGATTAATAGAATTTTGAATATGAAATGAAAATACAGTCTCCAAAAATACCATCTAGAAGTGATTTAATCCGAAAATTTCCATATTTGAATGTTTGCGATATTAATCTTTATTTAATTTTTGGTAAAAGAACACTGATTAATAGAATTTTGAATGTGAAATGAGAATATAATCTCGAAAAATACCATTGAGAAGTGATTTATTCCAATAACTTCCATATTTTAAGAGTTTCGAAATGATTTGAATGTTTGTGATATTAATTGTTTGTCAAATTTTGGTAAAAAATATCTGATTAATAGAATTTCCAATGTGAAATGAGAAAACAATCTCCAAAATACCATCTAGAAGTGATTTATTCCAATAATTTCCAAATTTGAAGTGTTTTGAAATGAATAGAATGTTTGCGATATTAACTTGAAGTCAATTTTTGCTAAAATAATATTTGATTAATAGAGTTTTGTATGTGAAATGAGAAAACAATCTCCAAAAATACCATCTAGAAGTGATTTATTCCAGTAATTTCCATATTTGAAGTGTTTTGAAATGATTTGAATCTTTGCGATATTAACTTTTAGTCACTTTTTGGTAAAATAATATCTGATTAATAGAATTTTGAATATGAAATGTGAATACAACCTAAAAAAACATCTAGAAGTGATATGTTCCAATAATTTCCAGATTTGAAGTGATTCGAAATGATCTGGATATTTACGATATTAACATTTACTCAATTTTTGGCAAAATAATATCTGTTTATAAAATTTTGAATGTAAAATTAGAATACAATCTCCAAAAATACCAGCGAGAAGTAAGTTATATAATACAATCTCCAAAAATACCATCGAGAAGTAATTTATTCCAATAAATTCCATATTTGAAGTGTTTAAAAATGATTTGTAGGTTTGCGATATTAATTTTTTTGTCAAATTTTGGTAAAAAATAGCTGATTAATAAAATTTTGAGTGTGAAATGAGAATACAATCTCCAGAAATTAATACCATCTAAAAGTAATGCATTCCAATAATTTCAATATTTTAAGAATAATTTCCATATTTGAAGTGTTTTGAAAAGATTTCAATGTTTGCGATATTAACTTTTAGTCAATTTTTGCTAAAAAAAATATCTGATTAATAGAATTTTGAGTGTGAAATGAGAATACAATCTCCAAAAAATACCATCTAAAAGTGATTTATTCCAATAATTTCTAAATTTGAAGTGTTTCGGAATGATTTGAATGTTTGCGATATTAACATTTAGTCAATTTTTGCTAAAATAATATCTGATTAATATAATTTTGTATGTGAATTGAGAATACAATCTCCAAAAATACCATCTAGAAATGAGATTTATTCCAATAATTTTCATATTTGAAGTGTTTTGAAATGATTTGAATCTCTGCGATATTAACTTTAAGTCAATTTTTGGTAAAATAATATCTGACTAATAGAATTTGAATGTAAAATGAAAATGCTATCTAAAAAAAAACAAACAAAAAAAAAAAAACAAAACAACTTGAAGTTATTTATTCCAATAATTTCAATATTTGAAGTGTTTCGAAATGATTTGAATATTTGCGATATTAACTTTTACTCAATTTTTGGCAAAATAATATCTGTTTATATAATTTGGGTATTCACCAGCCCAGTAGTCAGTACTTCGGTGCTGACC
>MJUU01012833.1:75286-99747 GCA_002080025.1 Modiolus philippinarum | reverse complement strand
TTTGAATGACTGCTGCAAGTTTCCTACGGCAATACTTTTGAAATCCCTTGGTAGAATGAAAGTTGGGGCCCATATCTGTCGCTGTGTTGAGTGCCTGACTGGGTTACCTCTTATAACGTCCACACCAGATGTCCAAAGTCGGTCCTCAATACGTTCCTGAGCACCCCGGTGACCATCTTTGAATGACTGCTGCAAGTTTCCTACGGCAATACTTTTGAAATCCCTTGGTAGAATGAAAGTTGGGGCTCATATCTGTTGCCGTGCTGAGTTCCTGACTGGGTTACCTCTTGTAACGTCCACACCAGATGTCCAAAGTCGGCCCTAAATACGTTCCTGAGCACCCCGGTGACCATCTTTGAATGACTGCTGCAAGTTTCCTACGGCAATACTTTTGAAATCCCTTGGTAGAATGAAAGTTGGGGCCAATATCTGTCGCTGTGTTGAGTGCCTGACTGGGTTACTTCTTATAACGTCCACACCAGATGTCCAAAGTCGGCCCTAAATACGTTTCTGAGCACCCCGGTGACCATCTTTGAATGACGCAAGCTGATAGAATGAAAGTTCAGGCCTATATCTGTCACTATGTTAATTGTCTGTTGACCATGAATGTTTGAATGTCTGCCGTAGGTTTCTTCAGGCAAGAATTTCAAGTATTTATTCTTTCATCCAATTCAAGGTATTAATCAAAATCAAGAAAAATTACATTTTTTAAATCTTTTTCGTAATTGTTCGCTAGCGCTGTAAATGTCCGCTGGACCGTCGCAGCTCATTATATTTTTGCGGTTTTAAGTCAAACCCCATAATTGTTCGCTAGCTAATTGTTCGCTACAATTGTTCGCTAGCTTGAGTCAAGCATCTCTCTATACCTTTAAGATGGTGCGCTATGACATGTTGTATCTTATCCTGCAACAATCCTTGTATCGAACTGATAATCTTTCTTTGTTTTATTGCAAAAGCATTGTTTAAAACTGTGAAAACAAGAATTCTAGGCACTCTCAAAGGACATTGGTGGATTCAAAATTTGGAAGTATTTAAAAATATGCATCATATGAAATATTTCAGATTGATTTTAGAGTAAGCCTTTTCAGACATCAATTTCATATGTTTGAATAGAAGAAAATGGGCTGGTTATAATATTTTAGTAGCCTGGTATAAACATATGGGACAGCACATACTGCCTTTCCTTTTTACTTAGTTTTGAAATCAAGATTTTCGACAATTGAATTTTAAAATTGGGATGGTTACAATTTGTAATGTTTTGGGGTATTTTGTTGAACTTTTCCTTTTTAAATAAAATTGATTCATTTAAGAAATATCATAAATATTGCCAAAAAAATAATAATAAAATTAGGTAGTGTTTTTATGGAGATTTGCAATAAAGGGCGGATATATATATAGAATAATGGTAGTTTTGAAGGTCGAGACAGAAAAAATCACCCTATCGCAGAGGGTCCGATAGGACGAGCTGTGATACTAGTGATATTTTCTGTCGAGACCTTCAAAACTACCATTATTGTTTTTATCGGCAAGGTCATAAGAATCATGATGTCAATTTCATGACGTCATTGCCTGATATTTTCTTGTATCAGGTCAGTACGGAGATACTGACAATATCAGTCAGTAAGATCAAAGAGAAAATGTACATATTGCCGATAAAAAATTTTCACATGTACTATTAAAGTAAATGGCGATCACCACACAAATTTTGGTCGATATTTTTAGGAGTCCATTTATATACTGAACTTTTCTGCTGATTTGTACATTACAATTGTATACATATATATACACCTGCAACAATCTACATTGTTTTCATCACGAAGTCAAAATGTAGGAATGAAAAATGTTTTTGTTCTATAGATTTGAAGAAGAAGGGGTGTACTGTCATTTCCCACATTTTTTGCCTTTTTTCTATTTTCAAAATTTTTTAACCCCGATTGTAAATTGCCATCGATGTTTTGTTTTTCCCATTCCCCTTATTTCTTTGCATCTTTTTTTCCGAAATTTTTTTATCCTCTTTCCCCATTTCCCAAAACCGTGTCACTACACATTCTTAATTGAGGTATTCCTCATTTTTAAATTAAAATCGACTTTCAGTCTGTTATCGAAGTATTTCGCTTTTTCTCCATTGCTAGGAATAGTGCTCTCGTAGCCATCTGAAAATTAAAACCAGCTTATTAATAGCTTTTGTCCCGAGTCGTGTTCTCGAAAAATTCGTAACTTAGGAATATGTCTTCTTAACTTGAAGACATTCTCATTCTATCTGTATCTTAGCTTACAATACACCTATTGCACTTTTATCTAAGTAAAAATTAACAATTTTGGGAGGTTTAGGACACCCTGAAATAAAATGCATCTGTATTTTTAAGAACAATAATTTTTATTTCAAATTGGTCTTAATGTGTGTTTAATTGGAGTTCGAGAACACCACTCAATGGGAATTTCTTTCTTACTATTAATACCATGTACACTACATTGTTTTTGAATATTGTTTTTTCACTTATGTTCCATTTTATTCTTCAGAAAAAAATCCACCACCTTATATCATTTAAATTATTTTAAAATGAACGAAACATACGTGTACATATGTCCATCATAACAAATAATCGGCCTGTAATAAAATTGGTGCATTGGGAATATCAAATGAAAAGATTTTTAAGAAATTTTATTTTCAGTATAAATTTTTCGGCTTAGACAAATTATATGCTGCCTAAAAATTTAAGGAATCATGAAAGAATATAGAATTGGTTTGAAGTTTCAACACTGAAATAAAGTAGAAATCCAAATTTATAAAACACATGAACACCAAATTTTATATTTTGCAAACCTGATTTTTTTTTCTTAATAATAATAATTTGAATAATAAAAATATTATTATATTATTACTAAAATAAACGAATATTCTTGAAAAGTTAATTGCATTTGATTTAATTTTTCAATTTCAAGTTGATAAATGGCGGGCCATATTATCGAAATTTATTCAATGTCCTTACATGTTAACATATGAAAATATGTAATAATTAATAATTGCAATGTCGGTTCCTCCAGGAAGTTGTTTTTATTATGTAATTACACAATGTTACTCTTCCAAATAGGTATAAATACCCAGTACAAGGTATGGATGATCACTTTCATTCCAAGGTAAGACATAAAAACTTATTTATTCTAGTAGCGTTCTATTTTTTTTTCAAAATAATTTTAAAATGAAGAAAAAATAGAGAAATGTATTTATTTGTTAAACAAAAAAAAAACTTCTTATAATTTAGTTATACTTCAATTTTTGAAAATTGTTTTAATTCGGAT
The DNA here is from genome assembly GCA_002080025.1 of Modiolus philippinarum. Taxonomy (NCBI): domain Eukaryota; kingdom Metazoa; phylum Mollusca; class Bivalvia; order Mytilida; family Modiolidae; genus Modiolus; species Modiolus philippinarum. Next base: position 96,447 of record MJUU01012833.1, on the reverse strand, counting down.
TGTCAATTTTATGTCATCTAAATCGAAATATTTATATGAATATAAAACAAAATAGCAAAAACATTATTGGATGTTTACTTTTGAAAATTATCATTTATGTGCTACACTCTTATTTTGTCTTAATGTCGTAACTGTCTTTTTTTTAATTCAAGTCGTGAAGTGTCAGTTTAAGATTGTAAACATATAATAAACTTACATTTATGTGAAAAAATAATCAAATTTTATTTAATACAAACTAGAAATTAGAAAATCTACGATTTGGTAAGAATTGATACAAAAATGACACTAGGGGACAAATTAAGCTAAATATATCAATACGTTATACATATACCTTGTTTTTGGAGATAAATCACATTTAAATGGCGGGAACAGGTCTCTGACTTTTACTTTACTTTAATATTGGGAACTCTTGGTTTTCATTCATTCCGAAAAAGATCTACTATCTCTTTATTCTTTTTGTATATTTTGAAATAAAAATATCCAATACAACGTTTTAACTCATGACGATGTTTGTTTTTTTTCAGATCTTTGTGTGAAAAGTCAGATTTCTACCTTCAAAATGAACAAAGCCGTGATCTTAGTCATCTTACCTTGCCTTATTGCCTTGGCAACATGTGCTTACTATCAGCAGTACAACCCTGGTACCTATGCCTACGTACAGGGACCCAGAAATGTCGCTCCTTACGCTGCATTTGCTGCCAGAAGTGCCCAGGCTGTCAGACAAGCTAGACTCTTCAATTATCGTAAGTTTAATTATAATCTTATTTTCTGCTCTTTCTCAAAAGGCGAAGTTTGCATGAAAGGTATCGCAATAAAAAAAGTAAATTGGATTTTAATATACTTGATTACCGAAATTATAATATCCGTATCTGTATATATGAAAATAAACAAAATTTTATAAATGTATGTATGTTTTGACTTTATAAATATAAATTCTTTGAAATATAGTATTTTTGAAATTGCTGAACAAATCTTAAATGTTACTCTCATATCAAATAAATTCAAAATAGATAACATGGTAACATGACAGAGTTTGAACAAAAAGTACACAGTGAGACAGTCTTCTAGCCATACATGCATATACTTTTTGGACACTACCTCCCCTAAATAGCTCATATTAATATTTCATTTGTCTATTTCAGTTCTTGGAGGACTGTATTTCCTTAACCTGTTCAACGTCACCGGAAACCGCATTGCTGGATAAAAACCTAATTCAATGGTAAGTGCACATTTTTTGTTGAAAATGGTATTTTGGTCAAGAGCAGAACAATATTCCTTACTCTCTTTGTTAGATGTCACTAGATTGGCCGACGACTTGTCAAATTCCGAATGCTTTTGTCATCAGAAATTTGATTGTCAATTTTATTCCAATTTTTTAATTTTATTTTAGTACCTCTAAATCTATCTCTCAAAATGGTACCTGTAGTTTGATCAGCGATGAACATAAAATACTTACGTACGATACTTGTACTTATACAATGTAGTATTTTATATGGATTAAGTTTGTGTTTAGGCAAATTCGGCCCTTAAATCGTGATTTTTTTTTCTATATTTAACGAAAACAAATTCCGGTGTGATCTCGTCACAGTGTCATTTCAAAGTGTTTTCACGTCTTGGTGTAATCACTTCACACTTGTAATCATAAACTCTTCAAAATAAAAAAAATGGCAACATTGTTTCTATCACAAATGTATACACATCACAGTTTTCTATCGAAATTGTTAGAATCGGATGGTGCGAATATTTAATCTAGAAGTTTAATGTCAAAATGAGGAGCTATATATGTGATCATTTTGATTGAATTTTTTTTTATAATCTACGAGTGGTTTATGACATTAGTTCCAAGTTTTTCTTCAATTTTCTTCTTCTTAGAGCTTTATTGTCAATGTTGTAAGTTTCGGTATAATAGCAGGGAGAGTTATATTGGCATTAGCTAATGCTTTTATACAGCATTTAATTTTCTATTGCGGTGCATTGGTGCTTGATTTTCGGTATTTTAGCATACTTACATATTGTGTTGAATCTAATTAAGTGTGTATTCAAAGTTTTCAATTTAATAAACTAGATTATTATTATTTTTCAGATATTGTGATGGAATTCTAAGAAATAAGATAGAAATCTTCGGAAGTGCCTTACATCTGCCAATGTAATAAAAATGATTGAAAATCAATGTATTGTTGTTGTTTAAAGCAAACCATTTTGACATTCCAGTAAATAGAATTTTATGCAATGTCTAATCATTTAACGACTGTTTGAACTGGGAGAATTCCAAATGTTTTAGACTGACTGGAGTTTGAAATCTAAACGGATTTTTTTAACGTCAGCAATATACCTACAGACTATACATTTCTCGGTTGTTTTGTTATTGTCGATCATGTATAGTGATTTTTTGAAAGAACAAAACAATGTCGAAAGTCGGGAATAAGTTCAGTCTTTGTTACTTTCCTCCCTCCAGAAAATCATTGGCGGCACTACATCATTGAAATATATGTCGGTGACGCAAATGAAAATTACATTTTCTGCTAGATTTTACATCTTCTCCATTTTCACTGATTTAATATTAATTGTTTCCTGCATTCATGACTTTACCATGTATATCACGACTGTCAGTGTGACAGTTGTTTTGTGTGTGTGTACCAATTCCGGAGCAGCTGAATTCACTGTCGGTTTTCATCAAACGTGACGTCACTCACTAACCGTATGACGGATGCCCATTACCCGTTCGAATTACATGAATTTACTTATTCAATCTGGGTTTTTAGTGGAGTTCTTAGTGTTTTCTCTTTAATGAGTGCTGTGTTTATAATTTTTGCTGACATCTGTTCCTCTGTTTTCTTGTGTTTGCCCTAGCTGTCACTGGATATTGAGTTTTGTTATTTTCATCTTTGTTCCTTTGTTTAAAGGTATTGTCAGCGAAATGCAATTTTCACATTGAAAAACAATCAATGTTATCAGAGACTTTGGAAGAAAAAAAAGAAAATACAATTTAGTTAAAATTAAACACTCACCCGTGGTCTTTTTGAAAATTATGTTTCAGGGGTTGAACATAAAACGGAAGTTTTTTTTCTGTCATTACATTCTAAATATCTTGTACCATGCAGGGTCAGTCGAACTTACATAAGTAAAATTGAAGATATTGAATCAAATACGTATCAGTGATCCAAAGATGAAAACCGAAACGAAAACATTTTCTTTTGCTCACCAAAAAGCAAGAAACCCATCAGGATTAATGGATCAACTCTTATGTTATGTTGTTCATATCAGAATGATGCTTTGATCAGTCAGTAATTTGGTTAAGTTACACCTCGGTGTAAAGTCTTGTATTACTAATTACTTTGAACACATGGTTTAAAAAACAATTCAATGTAAAGGTTAAGGGCCAGATAGTCATATAAATGCAATACGCAATGAAGTAATATGGAGTAAATGCGCATGAGACAAAGTTTCTACAAATACAATGGAAAAACCAAGAATGGAACAACGCTTTTATTGTTGTTTTTAATCTTCAAGTCACCACGATGCCTTCAACAATGAGCTATGCTCATACCTCATAGTAAGTTCAAGACGGCCCCTAGCAGCGGTTTGAGTGGAATTCATTGCTAGATGTCGAGCAACGCTACATCCATGTCTTTTACTCATAGATGCAGGATTTACAAAATATCATCTAAATTCATGATCTGAATATATAAACTTAACGCATAGCCATTTGATGCAGAACGGCAATAAAAGCATTATTCTGTTACTTGGTTCTACCATGTATTTGTACAGATCTTGTCTCGTGTGTATTTACTCCATATCCTTTCATTGTTTATAGACCAACTGAGGTCAAGGCAAACGACCATATGACAGAGAGTAAAATATGACCCATTAGAGAGTTATATACCATATTACACTGCTGGTGGACTGTTAGTTCCCGAGGGTATTCACCAGCCCAGTAGTCAGTACTTCGGTGCTGACCCGAAAGCCGATTATTTTTGGAACCTTACAATATCTAAATTTTTGTAAATTATGTTGAAAACTAAGGAGTATCTCCCTCATGCAAAGCTCTGTCCTTAGCTGATTTTGGCTNAATTGTTCTCTATCAGTTTTTAAACATCTTTGATTCTATTGTCTTTCAAATGTTTAGAATTTATCTGCACTAATGAGACATAAGTTGTCGAAATGCGCATATGCAGAATTTAAATTCACAATAACTCCGCTATTTAGTTATTCATTGACCTTTTCTTACAATGATTTACGTATCTTACTGAAATTTAATGTTGTCATTCAATTCTGAAATTGGGTCAATAACAAGTTCATATGACAGACAGTCAAGTATTACCAAAGAATGCACTTAATATCTTTGAAACTCATCAAAAACCGATTTTGTTGGGAAACTTATTATGGATTTCCATTGTTTGGTTTCTAGTGCTGCTGATGAGTAATAAATTTCCGAAATGGCCATACAGCTCATTAAAATAATTGCAGTTGGAGTGAACATATGTGTTATGGTCTCATGTTAATTTACTCCATATCTTGCAATATTTATTAAGAAAATTTTGTTTAAAACTAAAGAGTATCTCTCTCTTTTACAGCTTTATCCTAAGCTGATTCTGGCTTTTCTATTTAGATCCTATTGGTAATTTTTTTTCCTATCTGCAGTGAAGAGACATAAGTTATCGAAATAGCCTTATGTAGAAACTAAATTTATTTATTACCACTGGACCGATGATGCTTTTGCTGGTGGACTATAGACCCTTTCACTATAACTGCGGTCCTGCGATTTTGAGTGGAAAATAAAAACAGTTCCTGCAAAAATGACGTCGTAGGACAATTGATCACAACGTCACGTATATTATGACGTTGCAATTTATCCACTCAAAGGCATATGAGCGCATGTGCAAAATTGAGGACTGCAGTTATCGTGAAAGGGTCTATTAGTAATATTCAAATTTAAGAAAATTTTGTTAAAAACTAAGGAGTATCTTTATTTTGTATAGGTCTGTCCTTAGCTGAGTTGGCTTTTCTATTTAGGTCCTATTGATTATGTTTTTGTCTGTCAACTTTTACATATATTTCGATTTATGCATTTTCAAATGTTTTGATTTGATCTGAAAAGTCATAAATTGTGCAGAAACTAAATTTACAGTTTTTTCAGCTAATTATCTATAAAAATAATAAAGAACATGGTGACTAGATATTGAAATTGGAGTCAATGTCAAAATCCATATGGCAGACAGACATACATATCAAATAATCCTTGCCTTACCATTTACAATCATCGAGAAACTGATATAAGAAATCTGAAAATGGTCACTGGACTGTGAAATTGAAATCAAGGTAAAAAGTCATTGCAAACAGTCATATACCACCCGCGAAAAAAATACATACCAAATAGCATTTCATTTCTGTACCATTTACAGTTATTGAGAAACTGATGGTATCAGAAAAACTTACGTGTTCACTAGATCATGATGTTGAGGTCGCGGTCAAAAGTTATATAGCAAAGTGTCGTGTACTATCTAACAGCAACCTAAATATCTTATATCATAGCCATACCACCTATAGTTGTCAAGAAACCAATCAAATAAAAAAACCTAGATGTAGTCGCCATTGCATGAAATTGAGGTTTAGGCGAAAGTCAAATAGCAGAAATAACACAATACCGAAGTTACTGTTGATTTGTGTTCTGTATATGCGCATTTCGACAACTCATGTCTCTTCAGTGCAGATCAAATCAAAGCATTTGGAAATCCATATACCGAAAAATGTGTAAATTTTGATAAAGTCACCAATAGAATTCTAGTTGAAAGCCAAAATCAGTCAAAGACAGAGCTATGCATGTCGGAGATATTCCTTCGTTTCAAAGAAAATTTACTTAAATTTAGATATTGCAAGTTTCCAAATAAAATCGGTTTTTGGACCAACACCGAAGTACTGGCTACTAGGTTGAAGAAAACGCAGGGGACTAACAGTCCACCAGCATAGGCATCGGCTCAGCGCTAATAAATAACAAAATACCGAAGTTCCTGTTTATTTATGTTCTGCATATGCGCATTTCAACAATTTATGCCTCTTCAGGGCAGATCAAATCCAAGAATTTGGAAATCTATGTACCCAAAAATGTGTAAAATCACCATAGAATCTAAATAGGAAAGCCGAAATCAGCTCAGGACAGAGCTATGCAAGTTGGAGATATTCCGTAGTTTTAAGAAAATTATCTAAATTTTGATATTGCAAGTTTCCAAATAGAATCCACTGAAGTACTGGCTACTCGGTTGATGAATACCCTCGGGGACTTACAGTCAACCAACAAGGGCATCGGCCCAGTGGTAATAAATAAGCAACCACCATTCCAAATTCCATTGTCCTACCAATTAGTTATTTGGAAACTGACCCATAGAGAGATATGTATAGTATTTAGTGAATCTGGAGCATCCTTACGCAATGCTTAGCGATAAGAACATATTAAATACTAGTATAATGCTCAATAAGTCATTTTTAATTTTCTAACACTTACAATAAAGGTATTACATCTTTTTATTACAACGCCATCAAGAATCGAAACACTTTTTCTTGTACACTGAAGGAGTTAAGAATCGAAACACTTTTTCTTGTACTCTGAAGGAGTAAACTATATCAAATTGAACCAATTTTTTCTCTCATTGAATATATATATAATTTTTTGACAATTTAAAGCAAAAATTAACTGCTTATTTCCAATACAAACAATCAAAGCGCCGTAACTCCGAGGGTATTCACCAGCCCAATAGTCAGACTTGTCCGACATGAAAAATTTACCTTGCGATTAATAGAAATTTACTGTTTTAATCAAAATTCAAACCCCTTAAAAACACTAAGGCTTCATTCCGTGTATGCACTCGGAAGATGTCCTTGGTACTGGATTTGGCTCCTATTTACTACTTTTGGATTATGGCTTTCCATATTATTCGATTTTAATGCTGCTGATGAGAGGTTATTCCTTGAAACACGTGTGCAGCATAATAAAATTTGCTGTTTTTTTTTCTGCAACTTCGGTATTTTCCTTTTCGGAAGATATTCTCACTAATAATATAGAGAGTTATCTGTTGAAACGTTATGTATTTTGAAACTACCACATAATCTTGAATTTGAAGAGATTAAGTGATATACATTGTAATTGCCTATTTTTACTTTGGTATATATGTTATTGAATTTGTGCATTACATTTACATAAAAATAGATGTACAAGAAAATTTGGACAAGAACAATATCAGTAAACGAACGCACTCGGAAACAAGTCGAAAGATCAATTTTGCAAAATTGATTAAAAAATGTCGACACAAAGAATAGACAGTATAATGAAAAAAAACATAACTAAAATCAATTTTATTTCAAGGCTTCAAAAATTCTGTCTCATACGAGCACTAAAACAGTTGTTAAACCAGTCTCTTATGAAAATTTAAAAGTTTCGGACTGATGCAAGATTCTGATTTACTTACCTTTACGACCTTTCAATGGCAATTACTGTTGAGACACAACCGCAATGGAAGGGGAGGTTTGGCGCGCAAAAAAATAACCTGTTTAACCCACCATTTCATTTGAATTTCCTGTCACAAGTCAGGACAATTGTGGTCGAAAATTTATCGGGTAGTTTCCACCTGCTTTGTCTTTTTGTCTCATGGACTTTGGCTCGTGACAATTCTTTTCGGTAATTTTGTTATAACCCCATTTAATTTATTAAATATTTTATTTTATTGACGTTATTTTTGTTTCAGAAAAAAAATTGTTGATTGTAAATTCTTTAAATAAAAACATGATATGCATATGAAAAAGAAAAAGGAAATGGGGTAAATATCAAGGAGACAACATCCCATATCCAGGTTAAAACGACCCAAAACAAAACATCTAGGGGTCACCGTACGGTCTTCAACACAGTGAGGAACCTCACACCATATAGCAATTCCTAAATGACTCCAAAAAGGTAAAATAAAAGTGAATAAATCAATGGAAACAAACCACATCCAATAACCCAAATATCAAGAAACTAAAATTTTATAAGAAGAAAAGGACAAGCCAATGACCAACATATTTCTGACTTGGGACAGGCGCAAAAATTGCGGTGGGTTTAAACTCGTTTTCTTGGATCCAAACCCTCCCCCTATAGCTATGTGCGGTGAATGGCTAAAAAGTAAATACACAAAAAGACTCACAGTAAAAATCAAACTAGAAAAAAGTCCAACTTATCAAGACGAGTACCCTTACAATGAAGNAAATAAAACATGAAGACAATACACACAGGTACTGCTCGGACAAATGCTCGCAGTTACTGACAGCAAGCTAAGGACATAATTTCTGTTGACTATGCTATCAAGCCTTCTTACATATGAAACTTCAATTGAAATACTTCTAAATAGATTTGGTATAGCAAAATCATCAATTATGAAAGAAGAACATGATATTGTGCAATGCCAAATAATGCAATTATGAATAATTGTTTAAATTTAGTTATGGTGTAAAGCATTCAGGAGATGATCAATATTTTTGCCAACAAAAACCAGAATTAAAGATTTAACAATAATGCTGTATTTAGGGACCGACCATTTAACTTGAAAAGGGGGGGGGCTATGGTTTTTTCTAAAAAAAATAATATGGAGCCGATTTTATGTGAAAAAATATTTTGGCTGCCAAAATGATGAAAAAAAATTTCAGGCGGAGGCTTTCTGCCCCAAAAAATAATGTTAATTTTGAAAAAAATATTTTGTCGATACACGTGAAAAAAATAAATAAATTGTTTCGCGCGAAGCGCGGAAGAAATTTTCTGTCAAAAAAAAATCCATACCCCCCCTTTCAGGTTAAATGGTCGGTCCCTTATTATCCTTTATTAATAAGTTTGTTCACAAGTTTGAAAGGACAATTTTTGAATTTATGCACTTTGTAAATGATATTGCCATAGAAGTTTGGATGTGAAATGCCCTAATGTATAAAAGCCCTGCATGTAGAACCAAATTTTCTAAATAAGTCAATGAATCTGTAATAAAATTTAGAGAATGTTTTTATCAATTTATGATATCTAAACCCTTGATGCAAAAGTTTTTCAATGAGGCAAAGATTTCGGTCGTTGAAGTCAGAAACATCACTACATACTCGTGCATATCGAACAAGTTGTGAAATGTAGACCCCGTAAGAAGGGGCTAACAGAACATCGCCGTTGAGATGGGGAAAATTAACTATAGGGAAGGAGAAATCATCCCTTTTATCATAAACCTTAGTGTTTAACTTTCCTTGATTTATTGATATATCAAGATCAAGAAAAGGAGTATAATCTCTGCGGCTATTGAATTTATTTAAAGTAAGTTCTGCAGGATAAATTTCATCTGTAAATTTAGAAAATTCAGGATTATTTAAAGCCAAAATATCGTCCAAATATCTATATGTATTGTTAAATTTATCCACTAAATGCTGTTTTGAAGGGTCTTTTTGAATTTTTGCCATGAATTGTGACTCGTAGCAATAAAAAAATAAATCTGCTATGAGAGGTGCACAGTTGGTACCCATAGGAATACCTATTTTTGCCGATAGACTGTATCACCGAAACGAACAAAAATATTGTCAAGAAGAAAATTTAATGCTTTTATCATACCCTGACAAGTCCAGTGGGTATATTTGTCATGTTTGTCGTCACTGAAAAACGATTTTAATGTATTGCAACAAATGTACGTACATCCTGATTTTTTGAAGATCCATTTGATCAAATACGAAAATTTCTCTTTGATGAGTGTATGCGGTAATGTAGTATAAAGGTTAGAAAAATCGTAGCTATCGACGGAGGTGTATGCTTCATTAACAGATCGAAGTCTTTCCAAAACTTCTACCGAATATTTAACACTCCAAAAGTAGTTAATTCCACTGTATTCATAATATTTGTTGCTCAAAGTGCACTGGTCAATAAAACAGAAATATGTGTAGTATAACATTTACTTGATGCGGGGAACATTGTTAAACCTCGGACCCCATGGGAAATCATTTAAGATATCCTCTGAAAATACTGTGCCAATTGGAACCAAATTGAGGCACAGTGATCATTACATGGTCTTCTTCAAGAAAGGTGACAGTCGGTCTACGCCCCATCAAAAATAGCTGCCAGTGGGGAACATAGTTTAATTTTGGATCATATAACATCAGCAAACTTCAAAATTAGACCCTTAAACAGTCAATAAACAAATTTGAAAATGAGAACCTTAAACGATGTGATTATTTTGACTTATTGTATCAGCCATGACCCAGGTGAGCGATACAGGCTCTTGAGAGCCTCTTGTTTGGTATGTGTTTATTACTGACGGAGCTGACGAGACATAAATAGTCGTAAGGTAAGTAATAATGATTACGAAAGAAAATGAATGTCTACTAGTACTTGAATTTTCCAAATTTTATATTTTGTCAGTTTTCATAATGTTTTGTTATTTTGGTGGTGTAGACATTTTTTTCCTAAAAAATACATCCCATCCCTATAAGAAATCATTAAGTACTAAATGTCCATGTCTTCTAGCATACACAGACTTGTCTCAAGGTAAACCTGGACTTCTTTATTAAAGATGAAAATTACCAAACACCACGAAATGGGTTTTAAAGTATAAAAAAACATTCTAAATAGAGCTATAATGTTTTATATATTTTTAAGGTATTTTGGAATAGGGTTTATAACAAACTCATCCTCATCGAACAGAGCCGAAGTCCATGAGACAAAAATACATCGTCAAATGGAAACCACCGGAAAAATTGTCGACCGCAATGGCCCTGACTTAATAAAGACACTTTGAAAGAAATGATGGTTTAAACCGGTTTTATGGCGAACCAAACCTCCCCTTCCATTGCGGTAGTGTCCGGTAGCAACAGCGACTGCCACTGAAAGGTCATAGACAATTAAAACAAAATGATCATTTCAGTATTAAATGAAAATAATCTTGAATCAGAGTTCGGACCGAAACTTCAAATTTTTGCACAGTGGAAATATGAAAGAAATTACCAAATCGCTAAATTTTGAAATGAAAGAATTTCACTTATACTTCGATGCTGGCCCGAAAACCGATTTTTTTTTTCTGTTGAAAACTTGCAATATCTTAATTTAGGAAAATTTTGTTAAAACCTTAGGAGTATCTCCCTCTAGCTAACTCTGTCATTTTCTGATTTTAGCTTTCCTTTTTAGCTCACCTCACGAAGTGATGGGGACTTATGTGATACCACTAGCGTCCGTGTCGGCTTCAGCGTCCGGTTAGGAAGAATGGTTAAAATCCATTCCTGCTTACTGACAAGTCCCACATCAACCATATTGGTATGTATGATGCATTTTGGGATGACAACAACAATGCATGCTTTGGATGTTGTCTGTGACCTACATTTGCAAAATGTTTACTGACATGTGCAAAATGTTACAATGCTGCGCAACGAGGTGAGCTCAGCAGACTGTGACTGCTTTCTATGTTTAAAATTATTGGTAATTTGTTCTCTATCAGCTTTTACACGCATTTCGTTTTATTGATTTCCAAATGTTTTGATTTGATCTTCATTGAGGAGACATAAATTGTCGAAATGCGTGTATGCTGGCGCTGGCCCGAAAACCGATTTAATTTGAAAACTTTCAATATTTAAATTTAAGAAAATTTTGTAAACACCTTTGGAGTGTATACCTCTTGTATAGGTCTGTCCTTTGCTGATTTTGGCTTTCCCTTTTAGAACTTATTGGTAATTTGTTCTCTGTCAGCTTTTACACGTATTTCGTTTTATGGATTTCCAAATGTTTTAATTTGATCTGCACTGAAAAGACATAAGTTGTCGAAATGCGCATGTGCAGAAACGCAGTAACTTCGGTATTTCGTTGTTATCATATATCTATTGTTGTTGCATCTTTTATGATTATAAATGTATATTTTCTTCAAGATTGTTTTCTTGTACATATCAAGTAGAAATAAAATTTTAGAAAAGAATCAAAGGGTTTATTTTTAAAGACATCTTCTTTCATGTGTTTTACGATATATATTTTCTCTAATTTCTAGCAAATTGATAGATTAGTTATCGAAATAAAAACCAACATGTGTGTAAATTTCATCTCAGTTGGCAGTTGGTTAATCATGTCAATGTCTCGTGTCTGTTTCTAGAAATAGTGCAACAGGATATTGATGAAATTAACACCTGCTTCATTGTCTAGCGAAAAGGGTTTTGCAATTTTATGAGTAAGCTAACTGCATTTATTGATAATATGATATTTACTTAAAAAATATTACCCTCAACATCCCTTTAAATGAATGGCGCAATGATACACATGGCAAGGATGATAGCAACAAAATGGCGGCATATTTGAGACTGGAGACTACGGAGATCGCTCTACTTCAAATGAATTAAGTAGGAATTAGAGAAACAATCTCTTACATTATTACCGGTTTATTACGATAATTTCTCACATGTCAATAGTTAAATTTTCACATTTTAAAGTTCTTTGTAAACTTCGAACTTTAAAATGTGAAAATTTAACCATCTCGATGTGAGAAATATACGTAATAAGGGACCGACCATTTAACCTGAAAAAGGGGGGCTATGGTTTTTTTTCGAAAAAAATATTCTGATTCTGATTTTATGTGAAAAAAATTTCTTGGCTGCAAAAGTGATGAAAAAAAAAATATTTTGAATGGGGCTTTCTGTGCTAAAAAATAATGTTTATTTTGAAAAAAAAATATCTTGTTTGTACTAGTTTAAAAAAAATAAATTAATTTTTTCGCGCAGAGCGCGAAAAAAATTTCTGTCCAGAAAAAAAAACCATAACCCCCTTCAAGTTAAAAGGTTGGTCCCTAAATTGGAAACAATGTAAGAGATTGATGAAGAAAAGATAGCAGGAAACACTAACAATGGCCGAACATTACAATCACATTCCACACTCCACCAGGGAACTGCACAAGAAAAACAATAAAATGACAAAGGACAAACAAAGACAACGATAGGAACTCGGGACAGCCAGACTTGGTACCGGCACTAGCAACAGCTAGCGGTAGGGTTAAACCGGTTGATGGGTACCCAAACCTCCATTTTCTCTATCCCGTTTCCCTACAGTAAAATAAACATACAAATAAAACCCAATATAGGTAGACCACTAACTCCAAGACCACAATCTTGAAAAGGGAAAGATAAAGACAAAACGTAATTTAGAAAGACGGGTCAAGGAGTGGTCGCCGCTGAACTGCCGGCTAGCTCAAGGAGCCTAATCTCCTGGTTAAACACTGTCGCACTACGGAATAACAATCAAATTCAAAACTTCTCGAAGGGTTTGGTAAAGAATCATCATGTAAGTTATATAGAGACTATATATAACTCCCTAAAAAGCTGGATTATTACATGGGCAACAAAAAGACTGATATTAAAACACGTTGATGATGGTCATTTTGACAATTCAAGCCTCGAAAAAATTACTACAAACTAGGTGTTTGGAACATACGAAATCCCAACCTGTCGATGCTCTGCGAAATTCTTAAACAAAAAAAAACAATCAGTGGCCAGTTGAAGTAAACTATGTACACATTATCAGATTGATATTTCAAATGGCCTTAAGAAAAGGGACCTGAGAACGGGTTTGTTATGATTTCTAAACGTGCTAATAATTCAAACAAAAATGGTGATCTTAAACTCAATCTGAAACTCAACAAATTTAACTCACTAGAGTGATTTTTAAACCAGAGGCTCCCGGGAGCCAGTATCGCGCACCTGGCTTTCAGTTGCCACAATCAAGGTAACATTGTAAGTTTAGTTTCTCAAACTCTCGTAGCTCAAACACCTCCAATATCTTTAACTGTTTTTTAAGTCTGTTTTTTAAGTCATGTTTTACTATATTTCTTTGTTGGGCTTTTTTGACAAAAAAAAACGTTATTGCTAAGGACCACTTTCGACACCAGTTTTGAAGTCGAGACGTCATTTTGTAAATGGCAGTCAACAAACAATTTTAAACATCGGTTTTGAAGTCGCAACATCAATATCTACTTGGAAATCAAATTTCATTGAAATCAGACAATGTTGAATTTTCCCGCCTTTTTTGGCGGCCATTTTAAAAATGGCGGTCAACGAACAATTTTTAACATCAGTTTTGAAGTTGCGACATCAAGACCAATTTGGAAGCCAAATGTCATTGAAATTGGACAATGTTGAAATTTGAAATTTACCGCCTTTTTAGGCGGCCATTTTGAAAATGGCGGTCAACACACAATTTTCAACACCGGATTTGAAGTCGCAACATCAATATCTATTTTGAAACCAAATTTCATTGAAGCCGGACATTTTTTAATTTTCCCGCCTTTTTTGGCGGCCATTTTGAAAATGGCGGTCAACAAACAATTTTCAACACCGGTTTTGAAGTCGCAACATCAATATGAATTGGTAAACCAAATTTCATTGAAATCGGACGATGTTGAATTTTCCCGCCTTTTTTTGGCGGCCATTTTGAAAATGGCGATCAAGGAACAATTTTCAACATCAGTTTTGAAGTCGCCACAGCATGGCAAACATTTCATCAATTTACACTTAACCTTCATCTTCTATAGTTTTGGAAATAAAAGATGAAAAATACGCAAATTTTAAAAATTCGGTGAAAAAATGGCAATAACTCCTACAAGGATTTATGGATTTTCTTCAAAATTTCAGGGTGGTTAGATCTTGTTATGCTGAACATTTTTTTCAAATTACACTTGACCTCTAACTGTAACACTTTTTGAAATAAAAATAAAAAATGCAAAAATTTTGAAAATTTAACGGAAAAAGGGCTATAACTCCGAGATGGGTTTTCAGATTTTCTTTTAAATTGCACAGTGGGTAGATCTCATCATGCTGATCATTTTTACTTCAGTCAGATTTTTTATATCTGTAACGGTTTTCGGGTTATTAGCCAAAAACTGCAATTTACCCCTTTGTTCTTTTTTTAGCCACAGCAGCCATGTTGGTTTTGCGATCTGCACCAAAATCACAAACTTTAATCTCCTCATGCCAAGGAACATTTGTTTTAAGTTTGCTTTCATTTGACTCAATGGTTTCAGAGGAGAAGATTAAAATGTAAAAGTTTACGGACGGACGACGGACGCCAAGTGATGGCAAAAGCTCACATAGCCTTTGGCCAGGTGAGCTAAAAAATAATTAAAAAAATTCCGGAAAACTAACTTTCACGATAAAAATCAGTCATACGTTCAAAAAATATAAGTCCTTTATGGTAACATTTGAAGTTTCTTTCCGAAATCTGAGTCAAGATCCATTTTTTACTTAATACTGGAATGGCAATTTCTTTTAATTATTTTTGACCTTTCAATAGCAAGTGTTGTTTAATTGCTACCGGACACTACCACCATTGAAAGGGGTTTGGCGTGCAATAAAACCGGGAGAAGCCATCATTTCTTTTGAAAAAACCTTTACCAAGCCAGGACCATTGCAGTCGACGATTTTCCTTGACAATTCTGTTCGGTAATTTTGTTATTACCCCTATTTACGTAAAAGATATAAAGACAATCTCTCATGTGGTTTTAAAATACTCCTGAAAACTGTTGGCAAATTAACGGACAAGGGTAACTGAATACCCTACATTTTGTTGCGAGGAAAATCATTATGAACATCGAAAGTAACATAGTTTGAAAGCTTTTGAGAAACGCAAAATGCGCTGAAGAATGCTTCGGAACTTGCAGAATGCATTTTTCAGGCATTTGGTAGAGATGCTCACTCGTGGGTATGGATGTGATGGTAAAAGAATAACAAACAAAATTTTAGTGAATATTAGACCTGGAGGATGTTTACAATTTATATATACAATGCAAATAACTAACAACCCAGTGATATCAAATAGAATGCACGGAAACATCAACAACTAAACGGTTACAGTCAAGCCTGGACAAAGAATTTTTGAAGTATCGAAAGTTTACACAAGATCAAGAAGTGAACAAAAATAAATTGTTTATTTATTTGTCCGTGTTTTATCTTGTATTCCTTATCAATATTATGATTTTTAGAACCATTGGTCACTTTATTCTTAATTTATTATTTTCCCAGTGTTTTATCTCATTTTATTATTATTTTCTAAATAATTTTCATTACAATGTCTAAAAAAACTTTGTTTATAAAACTGTTCTGTGCTTTATCTGAAATGTCCTATTATCATTATCATCTTATTATTATTATAATTATTTTTTTTTTTGAATATTTTTCAAGCGAAGACTTTGTAAAAGAGAAAAAAAATCAGGCGTTTGAAGAAATACTAGCGCTCTTTGTTATCAACAGGGGACGTAGAAATTCCTTTTTGATGCAGTTTAATCTCCCTTTGCCAACTGTCAGGTTAAACGGAAGTTTATTTTTTACTGTCTTAAAATCTTCAATAACACTCTCAGTTTTAGAAATCATGAATACTCAGCTAATTTTTTTTCCCTTAATCAGTAAAAAAACTGACTATTATGCTTAATCCGTCTGAACAAATGAAAACAGTCGTTTCTTTATTTTTTTTTACAAGTCATTAGAACTGAGGAGAGAAGATACATGACTGTTTTACATTGTAAACATTGAATTCTTTTATGTTATTTTTTTGTTGTTGTTGTAAGTGGCGTACTACTACCTGAATGGGTCATAAATATTTGAATAAAGTTTATATTCTGTTGAAAGGACTTAGAACAACAATGCAGTGTACTGCAAACTTGATTTCTTTCTGTATGTTGTAACTAATATCTATAGTTCAATGTCAAAAAAGTTTTTGACATAACCAGTTTTATTGGCTTACTAATAGTGTGACAGGCACCGCTAGCGGAGCAGGACATGCTTATCCTTCTGGAGCACCTGATCACATTCCCAGTTTTCATTGTAGTTCACACTATGAGTGCCTTGTGGCTGTCTGTCTTTGTTTTTCTGTGTTTTTGCCATATCTATGGACTTTGATTTATGTAATTATCACATCCCTTGTGCCTTCGGTATTCTACAGTCGTTGTTTTTAAAATACAAAAAATACTAAAAAATGAGCAGTAAATTTCATTATGCTGTACACGTGTTTCAAGGAGTCACCTCTCATCAGCAGCATTAAAATCAAATAATATTGAAAGCCATAATCGAAAAATTGTAAACAAAGAAGTACTCATTACCAAAAATATCGAAATAGGAAGCCAAATCCAGTACTAAGGACATCCACCGAGTGTCATACACGGAATGAAGCCGTTCTTTTTTAACATTTGAACCATGTGCAAGTAAATATTCAAGCTCAATTGATATAAAAACACATGAAAGAAATAATTGTTTTTCTTTTTTTTCTAGTTTTGATGGAGTACTAGAGATGGCATAGCTCATGGTGAAGAAGTGATGACCAGACTGTTCAATTTCGAAAATATATAGGATCATAATTAATGTGTCCAGAAAACTAGATATTTGTATTTAGATAGAATTTCGTTATTGTCTCTTTTATCGATATAAAGTTGAATAAAGATATGATAATCAAAGAACTAATGAGTTGATAAATAACAAGGGAAATATAGGAAAACGTTTTAATGTTTCTTTTTGTCTTTTTTGGTCTTTTTTTTTTGCTTTTGTTTTGTTTCATTTTGCTTTGTTTTTTTTTTTTTTGTTTTTTTTAATGTTTTTTGTTTTTTTTTCTTGTTTTTTAGTAGACTAACAGATATTAACAAAATTACTAAACCAGTAAATTCTGACTTTATTCATTCACCTATTTGCTGTTGTATGGATGCATTTATTTATTATACAGTTATGCAGAATTGATCTCTTTTAAGTGGTTATATAATTTTCTATGCATGTATAAATTTAGATGAAAGAGTCAAACAGTTCGAGGGTATTATATTTTTAATGACATCAAAAGTTTTGTTTTTTCAAGTGAATGTGACACGTGCAAAAAGAACAAAATACTGAAATAAAAAAAACTGTAGATGAGCATAACAAAATCTCTGACAAAATATATGAATCGAAAATATTTTGAAAGTCAAAAGCAAAAAAGAAGATCAAGGTCAATGTGAAACGAACACTAATTTAGCAAAAGTATTGAACTGAGATCAGAGTTTTTTGAAAGATCTTCGTTACAAAATAATTTTTTTACTTTCGCTGAGAAAGGGATGCTTTACAGTAATTCTGAGGAATGGTATGTGCTTATGTGCTAGTCCCCGAGGGTATTCACTAGCCCAGTAGTCAGTACTTCGGTACTGACCCGAAAGCCGATTTTATTTCGTACCTTGCAATATCTAAATTTTTGTAAATTTTGTTGAAAACTAAGGAGTATCTCCCTCATGCAAAGCTCTGCCCTTAGCTGATTTTGGCTTTTACATTTAGATGATATTGGGTATTTGTTCTCTATCAGCTTTTTAGCATATTTGATTTTATGGTCTTCCAAACGTTTAGATTTTATCTGCACTGAAGAGACATAAGTTGTCGAAATGCGCTTATGCAGAAAATAAATTCACACTAACTTCGGTATTAAGTTATTGGTGATTTGTTTCTCATATGTAAATCATTTGACGCAGGGCAAGCATGGATAAGCGAATTGGTTTGAAGATACCGGAACATACTAATAGCCCAGCATTTCATTGAAAATATTAATTGAGAAAAATGGACCGAACATCAACTTCATATTTTTTTTAAAATGTGAAAAATCCAAAATGATAACGGTACTACAAAAGTTGGACAAAGGTACGAGGGTACACATGTAAAAGATCATATGATGTCAAAATATCAAGGGAAAGCTATACTGGATCAGAATTTTGCTTTCCTGTGTTTCTAATTCTTAAAATACTGAGGCTTCTTTTTATAGAACTCGCTGGATGTCCTTGGTATTGAATTTGGCCTCCTATTTCGATATTTTTCGGGATTAGTACTTCTTTTTGACTACTGTTGGATTATGGCTTTCTATATTGTTAAATTTTAATGCTGCTGATGAGAGGTTACTCCTTGAGACAAGTGTACAGCATACCGAAAGTTGCCGTTTGACATGCAACTTTTGTATTGATAAAACAATTTATCATTTATATATATTTATATATATTTCGTGCATTTAATAAAAACAATATATCATGTATATGTAAATAATTTTACATATTACCTCAAATATATATATATATATAAGCATAAATATCTGAGGTAATTTGAACTTACATTAAAATTAAAAAGTAGTTTTATTGTGCAGAAGGACAGAGATATATTTTGCTACATAACAAGCCATTAGGCAATGATATTGAAGTTAAGGTCTAATAAAACACATGACCGACACTACTTCAAGAGCTACCCACATGCCAGATATCATAACAGCCGTACCTGTAACCTAAATTGAGAAACAGAACTAATTAGAAAAATTTTAACCATGTTCACTAAACCCTTAAACTAAGGTCAAAAGCCGTTTAAAAGATTGCCATTTGCAAACCAACAATCCATATATAAAATATCATTTACTTACCCCTTACAGCTCTGGAAAAATGGACGGAATGACAAAAACTCGCTCACTCAACCGTGAAAAAGAGGTCAATTTCACAAGTTTTGTTCATCAAGTAGGTCTTGTTGTAAGCTAACTTTGGGCCAAACATTATGTTCTTACATAAAGAGTTCTCCAGATATACTACAATATGTATATGTTCAAATCTATTAAAGATATAACTAAATCTAAAGTAGGCGTTAAGGCAACTTGATAGAAACAAAGAGGAACCAATGTTATCAAATGTGAATTATCATCTTTCTGGCCAATTGTCCTACTATTTTCACCAGACCGTTAATCTTTCACCTTCTATTTTATTTTTTATTCTTTAATAAATTACAGTTTGTGTATTTTATTCAGGGTCGCATTGGAAATACTTAGTTAGTAATCCTTGGTTGACAATCAATGACAAAATACTGAATTTAGCTTCTACAGATGGCCATTACAACAAGTAATGTGTCCAAAACAATTTGGTTTGTCTTTTATGAGCACATCAACAAAATATCATCAATTTTCGAAACAAGCAGTCAAATAATTAAATACCGAAGTTACTGTGAATTTAATTTCTGCATATGCGCATTTCGACAACTTCAGTCTCTTCAGCGCAGATAAAATCTAAACGTTTGGAAGACCATAAACTCAAAGATGTTTAAAAACTCATACAGAACAGGTAACCAATATGATCTAAATGTAAAGCCAAAATCAGCTAAGGACAGAGCTTTGCATGAGGGAGATAATCCTTAGTTTTCAACAAAATTTATAAAAATTTTCCAAATAGTATCGGCTTTCGCGTCAGCACCGAAGTACTGACTACTGGGCTGGTGAATACCCTCGGGGACTAACAGTCAAAGCGACGTAACTCCAATTTATGAAGTCGATACAAAAAATTTTCAGTTGAAAACTTGTATGAAAAAAATGATATCAAATTTATTTGGAAGGTCACATGTAAAGGTTAAGGTCTTGAGGTCAAACATTCTGGTACCAATTGTAATTTCTTGCAACATAGAATAAATATATAAAAATGTGAAAACTCTGCAAATTACCATTCAAAAGATATACCAAATGTTAAAGTTTTCGTAAATATGGTCAAAGCTAAGGTCACCCTCAATTTCACTGGAGTTCACACTGGTAGTGCCTTGGTTTTGAGTATTGTAATTTTTGATTCTGTGCTTCGTATCTGTCTAACATCATTGTTTTCTGTGTCTAACGTCATTGTTTGCTGTGTCCTCGTTTTGGCCACGTCTTTGGACTTCGATTTTTATAAATACCTCTTCTTTGTTCCTTCGGTATTCTACTGCCGTTGTATCAAATATTTTGTTACTTTTTGTTGATATTTTGTTTGCAAGATCTAACCCATTCAAAAATATGGAAGCCCAAACATTTACCATTCCAAAGGTGTATTCAATGTTAATTTTATGATTGTTTCTCAAAGTCTGTCACATACCAAAGTCTTGGTCATGAGGTAAAAAATTCTAGGATCGTTTAAAAAACTTTGAAAGGTCTTGTCCCAAGGAATGCACATGCAAAATATGAACGCAAAATCGCTTACCATTCAAAAGATGTGTGCAGTGTTAAAGTTTTTTGCCGACAAACATACCAAAAACTATATTCCTTCAAATCTTCGATTCTCGGGCCATAAAAAATACGCAGAACACAAAAACTGACAACTTTATTTTTATAATTTATTTTTTATTTGTCTGTTTATTATTTTTGTTTTCTTTTGTTTTTTTTGTTTTTTTTTTTT
>MJUU01012833.1:41183-74789 GCA_002080025.1 Modiolus philippinarum | reverse complement strand
TTTTTTTTTTGTTAGTCTGTTTGGTTTGGTGTATTCTTATACTGTGAATTTATTTGCACTAAACAGTCATAGGGGGAAGGTTTGGATAAAAAAAAACTAGTTTTACCCCGCCGCAGCAGGTTTGCGCCTGTCCTAGGTCAGGAATTTATTTAACCTTTGCGTGTCTTGTCCTTTTTTTAGTTAGTTTACTTTATGTCTATAGGAGTCTAGGATGATGTTTATTTCGCTGGACTTGCTTGCTCTTTGTTCAGGGGCCGACTCCGACCTGCCGTTGGGTGTGGGGTTTTCTCACCGTTCATTGAAGATCTTATGGTGGCTTTGAGTTGTTATTACTCCCCTTTGGGTCGTTGTCTGTCTCTTTGACACATTCCCCGTTTCCCTTCTTTTTTCTATAACTTGCAGAACTGATTCAAAATTTGCATAACCGATATCTAATGCGATATTCGTGGAATTGATATTCGGTAATTTTCTCTATTTTAGATATAAATTGCCTTAAGTATCAATTTTTACACACAAGAAAAAGCAACATCTAGAACTACTTTGGGCAATGGCCTTTTGGACTCACGAAGAGGAACACGTTACATCTATATAATAAAAATACCTTTACGTTGTAATTTATCATATCTCAAAATGATATATTTACCATACCGCCAAATTTCGAAAAGATGAATACATTTATTTAATTATTTGTGAATTGATGCATTTATTATTTTTTGTACTTCAAGAATATCAATATCAAGAAGTATATAGATGAGATTTGTTTCAACATGTTTCTACTTTTAAGCTTACGTTTGCCGAATTGTTTACTGTTTTTAATCAAAATTCTAACCCCTTAAACTACTGAGGCTTTATACCGTGTATGGCAACCGATGGATGTCCTTAGTACTGGATTTGGCTTCCTATTTCGATATTTTTGGTGATGAATACTTCTTTTTTCTATTACATTTTGATTATGGCTTTCTTTTTAATTTGATTTTAATGCTGCTGATGATCAGTTACTCCTTGAAACACGTGTACAGCATAACGAAATTTACTATTTTTATGCAACTTGGGTACTTTACTATTTTATTATTGTATGGAAATATAACTTCCCAGAACAACTGTTTTTACATGTATGTACACTCTGAAAAAAATACTGACATTTAAAATATGGTGGTCATTTCGACAACCTTCGTCCCCCAAAAAGGTTCTATAAACTAGATGTGTTGTAACAATGTTGCCAATTATCACTTAATTCGTACAAAAATCAATCTCTAACCTTTGAAAGTAAACTGAATAGGTATACCAAATATCAAATCAATATCTCAAACAAAAAAGGAAATGGTAATACTTCCCAATTGACTATGTCAAACTCAGTCTGAAACTCAGCAAGATTTAATAATGAGTCAAAATCTAGAGCGATTTTCAACTTATGAAATGTTACGTCCAAAGGGCAACAACTCCTACAAAATTTAAATAATATGTGAACCAGGTTTGTAACTCACATTTTAGATTTTAAGTCATGGTCTTCAAAACGAATTACTGAAAACTGCAGTTAAACACTCGAATGACTGAAAAACGGACATTTTTGTAGATGGGGAAGGGGGGGCAAACCATTATTTGGAAATTGGGGTAATACAAAATTACCGAACAGAATTGTAAAGAGTCAAAGTCCAAGAGGCAAGAAGACAGAGAAGGTGCAAAATCAACGGAAAAATGGTTGACCGAACAGTTGTTCTGAAAAGAAATGTTGGGCTACACCTTCGAGTTTTTATGCATCAAAATGTGATTTATGTCACTTAGTTTGGACATAAATAGTTTCTCACTGTCTTTGACTGAAGACAAAATCTTAGTTCAATAGCTGAACAAGATGACGATCCAGAGATGTATCTTTCCTTTTAAGGATTTTTGTGTAATTTAGTGACATTTGAAATCAATGTTTTTTGACAAACATGATGATTTTAACTTCCCTATTGTGAACTTTCCTTTTTTAGCATCAATATACCTACCTCTCCAGCCTATGGAGTGTACATTTCACAGTTGATTCGTTGCTGTCGAACATGTAGTTTATAAAATGATTTTTTGGATATAGAAAACAAAACTGTTCAAAAAGCTGCTAAGTCAAGGATTTGTTCAGCCTTCGTTACTTTCATCTATGGCCATCATCATGACATCATTGAAATATAAGACGTGTCAGTGTCCCAAATGAAAATGTACATTTTCAGCTAGATTTCACTGATTTGGAATAACCGGTTTTGACTAATCAGTGGATTGACTCACTGGTCTAGTGTGAAGGTGCTGCTAGCGGAGTAGGACATGCTTACCTATCTACATCACTAAAAAACTTGATGTCACTCCCAGTGTTAATTGGAGTTCACACTGTCAGTTCTTTAGTTTTTTGTGTTGTTTAATTTGTATATCATACTAAAAATTTAGTTTTGTCTCCGCGTTATTGATGTTTGTGCTACCGATTTGTCCTTATTAATGTTTGAACGATATGGAGATTTTCAAAAGCTTTTCAAAATTTTACCTTGGTACTGTTTGAGGGTTGGAAAAGTAACACGTACCATGGATTTTTAATTGGTTTTGTCTAAGGGTTACAATATGACATTTACCGATCAGCTACTAAACAGATCTTTAAAAACAATATATGTCTCACTGGTAGTGTAGGACATGCTTACCCCTTCCCTCGAGCACCAGACGTCAATCCTGGTTTTCATCTGAGTTCACACTATTAAGTTCCATCGTTCTGAATGTCGAATTTTAATTTCCGTGCCTTGTGACTGTCTCATGTCCTTGTTTTGTCTTTGTTTTTCAGTGTTCTCGTTTTTGCCATGACCAGTGAATTGAAAGAATTTCACCTTTGTCAATTGAAACACTTTGCATATGCAGAAATTAAATTCACAGTGATTTCGGTATTTAGTTATTTGGCAGGCAGAGATAAAATATCGAATATAACAAAATTTGAAAGGTCTGTGAAAAAAAACTGTGCAGAACAGTGATTTTGTTGAAGACGGCTTTGTCAAAAGCAGAATGCATTTTTCAAGTATTTAAGTAACTTCGGTATTTAGTTATTTATAAAGATGCCTCCTTGTTTACCATTTTTAAGAGGACATGGACTCGGTAGTAAGAACAATTACAAATGTATAGTGTCCCAAGATACAGTAAGTGTTAATGTGATTGGCTATTTTTATGATTTATATGTAAAATGACATTGACTTACATTGACTCTGTGATGTCAAATAAATACATAAACAATAAAAATATATGAAGCGAGTGCATATGAGACAATGTCTCGACAAAAACATAGAAAAACCAAGCAAGTGAATAGCGCTTTTTTAAATGAAAACATCATTATCGTTATTTTGTTATATATGAAAAATAAATACTGAAAAATGACACCAGGGAAACGTGTAGAAATAATAAAATACTGAAGTTGCTGTTAATTTGGATTCTGCATATACGCATTTCGACAACTTATGTCTCTTCAGTGCAGATAAAATCAAAATATTTGGAAATCCATATACCAGAATATATGTAAAGGATGATAGAGAACAAATTACTAATAAGATCTAAATTGAAAAGCAAAAACCAGCTAAGGACAGAGCTATGTAAGAGGCAGATTCTCCCTAGTTTTGAACAAAATTTTGTTAAATTTAGATATTGCAAGTTTCGGTATACAATCGGTTTTCAGGCCAGCACCTAAGTACTGGCTACTGCGTTGGTGAATATCCTTGGGGACTAACAGTCCACTAGCAGAAACATCGATCCATTGGCAATAAATAACAAAAAACCGAGGTCGCTGTTCATTTGGACAACGAATTTTTACAGTATATGAGAAAAATTTTATATGAATGTCAAAAATATCAAAAATAACTAACAACTACACTGATAGTGTAAAGGGTTTCGAGCACCTGATATCAATCCAGGTTTTCATCTGAGTTCACACTATAATTTCCATAGTTCTAAATGTCGTGTTTTAATTTCCGTGCCTTGTGGCTTTCTCATGTCCTTGTTTTGTCTTTGTTTTTCAGAGTGTTCTCGTTTTTGCCATGTCCATGAACTTTGATTTTTGAAATTACCTCTTCCCTTATTCCTTCGGTATTCTACTGCCATTGTTGGTACCCAATATATAGGTATGACAGGATTTGATTATTATTTCTAGTTTAAATATTCAAACAGGACATGAATGATCAGTGATTGGAAAGGATTTCATCTTTGTCAAATGAAACACTTTTGCAGGCAGAGATAATACATCTAATACACATGTTTAACAAAATTTGAAAATGTGTAGAGGACTGAATGTGTTGAGTACAGCTTTGTCACAAGCAGAATGCATTTTTCATGTCTTTTTGGAGATACCCACTTGCTAACCATTTAAGAGAATATGGGATCGGTGGTAAAACAATAACAAATGTTTAGTGTCCAAACATACAATAAGTGTTAGTGTGGGATTGGCTATGATTCATATGTAAAATGACTGACTTAAATTGACTCTTTGATGTCAAATAAATAACAAAATACCGAAGTTACTTAAAATTTATTTTCTGTATATGCGCATTTCGACAACTTATGTCTCATCAGTGCAGATAAAACCAAAACATTTGGAAGTCAATCAACCCAAAGCATGTAAAAGCTGATAGAGAACAAATTACCAAAAGGATCTAAATAGAAAAGACAAAATTCAGCTAAGGACAGAGCTATGCATGAGGGAGATACTCCTTAGTTTTGAACTAAATGAATAAACAATAAAAAGGTAGGAAGCAAGTGTATATGAGACAATGTCTCTACAAAAACATAGAAAAACCAAGCAATTGAACAGCGGGTTTTTTTTATAAAAAAATCATCATTATTTTGTAATTCATGAAAAATACATATTGAAAACGATACCAGGCAAACTAGTGGAATCTTTACAGTATATATAAGAAAATTTTTCTATGAATAAGCAATGAAGGGATATGGAGTAAATGCACATGGGACAAAGTCTCTACAAATACATGGTTAAAAGCAATGGAACAACGCTTTTATTGTTGTTCTTCATCTTGAAGTCACCATGAGGCCTTCAACAAAGAGCTTTGTCCATACCTCATAGTAAGTTCAAGACGGCCCCTAACACCGGTTTGAGCGGAATTAATTGCTAGATGTCGAGCAATGCTACATCCATGTTTATTCTGGCCATAGATGCGGGATTGTCAACAAACATTAAGGAAACTGGAAAGGTTTTCTTACAATCACTGTCATCCGTTGCCCGACAAAAGCATCAGTTTCCCCAGCTGGTGGACAATCACAACAAATAGACAAACACATGGCACTCATCAAGTCGATTGTGAGAAAACTTGGCAAATGTCAAAAATATCAAAAGTAACTAACATTAATTTTTATAAGATAAAAAATAACAAAACATATGCATTGCTTATTATATTTTCGCGTGTATGTGGTATATTTCTTTATATCTTATTGTTTTTATAATTTTCGAAACCTTTGTCACATAACTCTATATTCATTATTTTTCTGGTGATTTATCTTTTTATTACGATTTTAAAGTGTTTTTTTTTCATAATTATATCTTTAACATAAATTCATATATAGTGTTATCCTATTTTACTGAAATATTCTTTATAGGGTGTTTCAAGAAATGTTGGAGCCCTTTGTTACCACATGAGCGGCCAGTATTCCCTACTTGGAAAGTAGACCCTTACCATTCCCGCATAGTCTGATTTATTTATCTATTTATTTATTTATTTATGGGGGGAGGCAATTCGAAATTCGTGACATTTTCCCCCACGTTAATTTTTCTTCCCATTATATCCCATGCATTGTTTTGTCTTGTCTTGTCTTGCAACTGGCATATATATTCAAGCAATATTTCAGGACTCTTTACCAATTTTCAGTTTCAATAAATTTTCTTTTTTACTATCTTGTAATTTTTCAGTTACTTTCTCAGTTTTTGAAACTATTAGATTTCAACTTTCAAGAGAAAGTGCGGACATAAATTATTGAAATGATATTGAACAATTGTAAAATATAGTGCAATTTAGATTTTTCGTGTATGTTGTCCCCACTGTCTTATTAAGTGTTAGTTCAATATAATGTCCAAATATGTCTTAGAAATAAATGAAAGGATATGGAGTGAATGTACATGTGACAAAACGCACACGATACAAAGAAAACTCCAGTTTATCAAGGACAGGGCTTTTATTCCTGTCTACATCTTGATGTCGCCTCAGGGTCTTCAAGAAGAGGTGAACAACATTCACTCCCTCAATGCAAGTTTCTTTTTGACTTGAGTATGGTTTTTGGTTTCGATTTAAGCTAATTTTCATTTTTAAAAAATGCACAATTAAATAATATATTTTTCTTTCCTTATAATTTTTTTCTAGGTTTGATGGATTTCATAGCTCATAGTGAAGCAATGTTTACCAGACAGTTCATGTTTGAAAATTTAAAAGATCAAAAATTAAAAAAAAATGTCCAGAAACTAAACTCCCCATGTCAATATTTGCCCCTAAATAGAATATTATTATTGTCTCTAGTCTCGATATAAAGTTGAATACAGGATTATCGTGATTTTCAAAAATTAGAGAAATAAAAGTTGAAAGATAGGAATTAGTTTTTATTTTTTATTTTTTCTATTTTTTATTTCATTTTTTTTTGCAGAAGAAAGCAAATTTTCAAACCATTGAATTATGACATTATTCACCGATTTACTGTTGATTAATGCATTTATTTATAATATATTTGCATATTCTATGATATTTATTTATTTATTCTTGTTTATTTGATTTTTCACGTACTTTGTTAATATATATATATTCTTCAAAACTGTAAGATAAAAATGTATATGTTTGCATTTTTTATTTCAAGTGAATGTTTTTTTAATGGAGCCGGGACTTTCCAATAGTAATAACTTGTCAAAGATCGAAGAACAAAATACTGAAATAAAAAAAGTAGATTTTCATTGGAATTGTGTCGACAAAATGTCTGAACAGAGAATATTTTGAAAATCAAAAGCAAAAAATGCAGTTGAAGGCCTATGTGAAACGAAGACTAAACAGCAAAATAATAAAAGAAAACTCTGCTGTAGTCACAGTTTTTAAGAGGGCCCTCGTAAGATTTTTTTTACAGAGGTAGGGATACCCAAGAGTAACTACAAGAAAGATGATATCCGCTTATAGATTTGTGATTTGTCTACACATGACATTTGATAACTTGAAAGTGTTGTTGGATTTCCTAGAACTTAATTTTCTTTTTAGAGTAAGAACGGATAAGTGGCATCGGTTTGGAGATACCCAAACAGACTAATAGTCATGCATTTAATAGGAAATTCGACCAGTGAACCTAATAAATGAGAAAAAATGGACCAAACCTCAATTTAATATTTTCAAAAAAAAAAATATTGATAATGGTACTACATAAAGCAAGTGCAAATTTCTGCAAAAATAGATAGGATAGGCGTGGAAGATTGGTATGGATGATAAAACAAACATCAAGAGTCAACGGCTATTAAAAGTTCAATTTTCGTGTGTTTTATGTCAAATATTATATTATTTTTATATATTATTCGTGTGTTTTCTATATCATTTTCTTATGTTTTCTATATCATTTTCTCAACTTTTTTTTATTTTTATATTCGTATTTTTCCATAGGTTTTTACCATATTTAATTTTATTAACGCAATATTTTACTAAATACGAGTACTTATAAAAATTGATTTCCTATCTTTTTTGTATATGTATATGATTATTTTTATATACCAAATAAAATATTGTTTAAACTAAAAAAAAGATTATTATTTAGTTTTTTAACCTTTTACAGAGGGACGCGAACTGTAGAAATAAACGTTTAAATTAATTATGAATTGTGAAGCAAAGGTTATGAAACAGTAAAAGATCATTCTTGGTAGATACCAACTGGATAAGTTCAATTATGTCATTAAAAAAAACAGATAAAAGGCATGCAAAAACTAAAATATGTATACATTATCAATTATGATGTATTAACATACACAAATTTTTAAAAATTGCATTGCATTAAAATAAAACACTATTCGCATCACTTTTTAAAATGTCTTGTAAATAGTAAAAATCACTAGAATTAATAATAACGCCGATATATTTTGCTAAAATTGTAATTGAATAAGTTTTTGTATACATTTTCAAATAGAAATATCAACAATTTTTTTTAGATAATTTATACATATAATAAACAAGGGTGCTTCAAGTTTTTTGTAAGTATCAAGCCATTTTGATTTATTTTGCAATATTCAAAATCTTTGTTAAAAGATATCTTTATCCATAATTTGAAATTCTCCATTAAGAAAATATTTGGGAGAATGCAAATTATACATATTAACAGTAAAAATAAATAAAATCACGAATCGCGTTTTTTGTTTGGTTTGATGACTTTTTAAAATTTTTTCTCAGAATATAGCTTTAATAACCATGATGCATACCTAAATGTGACAATGTAGAAACATTATCCATAAGTATATTGAAAATTTTAATTTGAACTTAAATTTTAATAATAACAAGCAGTATTTTGTGGAGAACAAAAATACATTTTCCTACATTTTTTCAAAGAAATTTTTGAAATTGTCACAATTTCTTTTACTTTTTAACATTAAATTAATGCTTGATATATATTTTCTTTTTTTTTAATCTATCACTATCAATATCTAGCCAAAAAAAAATAATAAAAACTAAAATAAAATTAAAAAACGTTATATTATTCATATGTATTAAAAGAAAAATCCATCTTTTCACATTTAATGTAATTTATGTAAGAATTTGAAAAAATACTCCCTGATTTCTGCGTTATCCATTATTAATCCAAATATACAAAACATATTTTGTGTGTTTAGTAAGACAAGTAATATATACATTTGTTCATGCCGATTTCTCTTCAGTGAAACACTCCCAAACTATCATAAGAATTGTGGTTAAGGGTTAGGATTGGCCCTGTCATTTCCTTTTTAGTTGTAATCTGTTTTTGCAATTAAAATTATATTTACTTTTATAAATAAGAAAAACACCGAGATTGAACGATATAACATTAACTGTGGTTTCACCTTAAAATAAGGATAGTTATGAATAGGATTATTTTGAATTGATATAGATATTTTAAAGTATACATTAACAAAAACATTTCATGACAAATAAAATATTTAATAATAATGTTATTGTTGAAAACGGCACAATAGTTGACATTCGTGGCTAAAACGTTTTTGTTGAAATGTTTTTATTTAAGTGCATTTTTTGTGATAAAAAATCTTATCATCTAAAAAATATATCAGAAAACAAATAAGTTGAATGCAAAAGGCAATACATCTAAATATTTAAAAAAAAAAGGAACATTAAGTTTTTGTTGCTGTTGTTTTTCTCCACAGCGCAGCAATAAGTGGCCATTTTTTATAGGATATTTTATTATTATTATTATTATATATATATACTGTAATTGAAATGCGGGTTCGAAAGCTGGCTTAAATATAGCATTGTCTTATAGTTTTTTTTATGTTCCAGTGTTTATGTCGTGCCCCATTCCGCAGTTGAAATTGCCCGTCAGTATTTTGGTTTTGATACAAATCGCACACCAAGCAACGTATTTGATTACAGTTTATTGGTTTTGTATCTAATACATACCCTTATTCGCTTATACAAACAATTTTTGTTTCATGTAAAAGTTTGAAAGGTCTGAACACTTTGCAGATTATGGCTTTTCTTTGTTTCTAAAGTACATTACTTAATGAACTCTTGCGTTTGAGGTTTGCTAAACTCGGTCAGGTGGAAGTTTGCCAGACATTTTGAACGATTTATTGACAAGAACTACTAATTTAACCCTACCAAATGAGTTCAAGAAATTAGAATTGTCATAAATGCAAATATCTTTATACTGCATGGTGTCACCTTTGCATTTTACATTCTTATCTACCCCTCTAGTAACAATATGCGATGTCGCCGTAATATCTGATGGCTTAAAGATCAAAGTAGCGAAAAAACATAATAGAACTAAAGACGGTTTGTTTATCGTGATGTTAACCGCAAAATTCAATTAATAATTCAACTTAAGACTCTTGCCAACTGTGACTATTCGGCAAGATGTAAACAAGGCCACCATTTGAGCACTACACCGGAAATGACTCCGCTATTTGAAAAGACGCCTGACAAGTGTTATATAGGATTTATACGCAAATTAAATACACGAGATTTATAATAGATACTTTTGTGCATTGAAAGATAGCACGGATTATATTTTGCTGGCGTAAGCATATCTTCAGGAATGCTAGATATGCATGTTACACCGGAAATGATTATACCGAAAGGAATTTTAAAGATAATAAACGAACGCACTATTCACAAATCTGCAAAATTAGCCTTATCGAAGAATTTGTCATTTTCACATGCCAGACATCAACAATGTAGTCTGCATATGCTTGAAACTTCCTTCGGGTAAAAGCCGGGGATTTTCTGTTTTTCATATAATCATTATTGTTTTTGTCTTTGTATGATGACGGAAGAAATTGTCGATTTAGTTTGTGCAGGTGGCCATTTCGACAACTTATATATCTCTTCAGTTCAGGGCAAACCTAAGTGATCATATGTAATATGATTAATGGTTAATGGTTAATAAAGAACTTTGAACTTTTATGTATAAATAGACCCAGACACTTAACCTATATCGTTCAGCTGACAAGATGCTTGTAACCAAGGCCTATGCTGATGACCAAAAATGTTTTCCCATAGGGACTTGTATTTTAAGTTATGTTCTCGATTGGCAGCCACGTTTCTGTCAGATCCAAGTTCTATCCATACAGAATTCATTCCTGTAAAGTTTTGATGAATCTCAATGACGATCATGAAAATATGATTTTCCTTTATGGTCAACTTTATTCAGTGATATGTTTAGCGCTGATGGCCATGCTTATTGTCTGGTCTGAATGAAATGAATTTTTGTAAATGACCTTCCATGCATACATCATTCCGGTGAAATTTGGTTGACTTTGCCTATGTTGTTTCAAAGGGGAAGATGAAAGTATAATTTTCCAATAGGGTCCAATATGAACTTATGCTTAGTGCTTCGTTTTTGTCAGATCTGGCCGAAATGAGCAATATTTGTAAAGGACCTTCCATACGTCATTTCAATACTGCTTAGTTAAATTTGCTTCAATAAAGTTTCAGAGCAGATAATGAAAATGATTTTCCCATGGGTCCAAAGTTAAACTATATGTAAACTATCTTCAGCGCTGTAGCCATGCTTTTGTCGAATCTGATCGAAACACGGACACAGCATAACAAAATTTACTGTTATTATATAGCTTGAGTATTTTTGTATTTTGAAACCATTTGGTCCATGTCACTGCTGGTGGACCAGAGGTCCTTAAGGGTATTCCCCAGTCTACTAGTCAGACTTGTCTAAATACGGGACTTTTCCAATTGTGTTCATTCCGAAAACAGATCTATTTTGATACGTAAAAAATCAATACATCAATACATTGAGAGGGAATCGCTAATTAATGAACACTGCTTAGCTAGGTGCTTCGGTTTAAGTTTTTTCCGTCATTATTTTAATTAAAATGTCATATAGAAACAAGAGGCTCTCAAGAGCCTGTATCGCTCACCTGGACCATGGCCGACATAAATAAAAGGCATTTCCAATAGGAAAAACAAAACACAAAATTTAGCAGAATACTTTTTTTCCCTAAAATTACAGTGTTCTTGTTTGGTTTCCATGGCAACCGAAAGCTCCACCATCCATTACAACCCATAACAGAACACCATTCAAAAAAAATTTGTGCAGGGGTTCCCCTTATAATCAAGGTTATACATGTTGCTGAAATTAAAACATTTAGACCACAATTCAAATCAAAATTCAAAAATTTGGACAGAGGTTCTAATTGGACTTGTAGTTTCTGAGAAGAAGATCTTTGAATGTATATTCCAAAGGGTCCAATACTAAAACTATGTTCCCCGATGGCGGCCATCTTGGATGAGGTATGGACCGGCCATATACCCTATTTGGAAGGGACCATCTAAGGGCCATTGTGACTACGTTTGTTATAATTGGAATGGTAGTTTCTGAGAAGAAGATCTTTGAATGTGTTTTCCATAGGGTCCAATGTTAAAACTATGTTCCTGCTGGCGGCCATCTTGGATGAGGTATAGACCTGCCGGATATCTGTTTTAGAAGAGACCATCTAAGGACTATGGTGGCTTAGTTTAGTTTTAATTGGATTAGTAGTTTCTGAGAAGATGATCTTTGAATGTCTTTCCCATAGGGTCCAATAATAAAACTATGTTCCCCGCTGGCGGCCNTCTTGGATGAGGTACGGACCTGCCGGATACCTTTTTTGGAAGGAACCATATAAGGACCATTGTGCCTTAGTTTAAGTTTAATTGGACAGGTAGTTTCTGAGGAGAAGATCTTTGAATGTCTTTCCCACACTGGGTTCTATGTTAAAACTAAGAAGATCTTTGAATGTCTTTCCCACACTGGGTTCTATGTTAAAAC
The DNA here is from genome assembly GCA_002080025.1 of Modiolus philippinarum. Taxonomy (NCBI): domain Eukaryota; kingdom Metazoa; phylum Mollusca; class Bivalvia; order Mytilida; family Modiolidae; genus Modiolus; species Modiolus philippinarum. The sequence goes on along the minus strand of MJUU01012833.1, from coordinate 62,306 downwards.
TATTTTTACCGCTGGCAGCCATCTTGGATTAGGTACGGACCTGCCGGATACCTTTTTGGATGGGACCATCTAAGGACATTGTGACTAAGTTTGGTTATAATTGGACTGGTAGTTTCTGAGTAGAAGATCTTTTAATGTCTTTCCCATAGGGTCCAATGTTTAAACTATGTTCCCCGCTGGCGGCCATCTTGGATTAGGTACGGACATGCCGGATACAATTTTTAAAGGGGACCACCCAAGGACTATTGCGACCAAGTTTGGTTCCAATTGGCCCAGTGGTTTCAGAGGAGAAGATCTTTGAATGAAAAGTCTACGCCGGACGGACGGACGACGGACGACGGACGCCGGACGGACGACGGACGACGGACGCCAAGTGATGGCAAAAGCTCACCCTGGCATAGCCAGGTGAGCTAAAAATTATAAATGCACTTCAATTTCATAAATAGTTTGATTTTTTTTATGTTGTATATATTTATTTCAATAGGTTTAGAAATCCAGTATTCCTTTTTACTGGCGTCCGAACGATCGTTTCCGCCTTCAATTACACGAGAGTTCCTACCTCGAAAGTCTCGTATTAAACATTTACCTTGCGTTTTATAGAAATTTACTGTTTTTATCAAAATATTAAGTCCTTAAAATACTCTAAGCGTGGAAATTTTCGCGTGGGGATAATTTCCACTTATATTTCGCGAAGAACTGAGGCTTCATTCCGTGTATGTCCTTGGTACTGGATCTGGCCTCCTATTAAGATATTTTTGGTAATTAACACTTCTTTTTTGACTACTTTTTGGATTATAGCTTTCCATATTGATTTATTCTAATGCTGCTGTATTCCTTGAAACACGTGTACAGCATAACGATATTTACTGCTGATTATGCAACTTCGGTATTTTTGTATTCTGATCAAGATGAGTAATCTCTATTAAGTACCTTCCATACATCATTCCTGTTAAGTTTGAATATGCTCCTGTGGGTTGCAGAGAAGATGAAAATGTGATTTCCCAGAAGGGTCCAATGTTAAACTATTTTTGGCAGATATGTTTTTTATCGGATGGAAAGGAAATGAGCAATCTTGGTAAAGAACCTTTCATACCAGTTTGGTTGAATTTTCTTCGGTGGTTTCGGAGAAGAAGATGGTAATGTGATTTTAACATATTTAGGGTCCTATGTTGAATACAAGTTCTTGCTGACTGCTATATGTTTTTCCACGTAACAGAACAAAATGGGCAATCTTTGTAATGGACTTTCAATACATCATTCCTGTAAAGTGTGGTTGAATTTGCTTCGGTGGTTTCAGGGAAGTTGATGAAAATCATCACTTCTACTCCTGTGATTCTTAGTCGTATTACACAGTATGCTTGTTTCTCTGCCTATAATAATGTGCTTATATCTACGTTCGCCGTTCTCATGAGAGAAACCTTAATGAATTAAATATTTCAGTCGAGATTTCAGTTGTTCACTGGGAATGGTAGTATAAAGTGTGGAGAATGTTGTTACAGTGCGATAATGATCTTGATTTTAAGATGTAAATCCTATCTTATAGAGTTCTTTAAAATCCACATTTCATTTACACCACTTTCAGAAAAGCTAGTATCACAATGTTTTGAAGGCCTCAAGATGGAGGTTAACAGCATAGAAATAGGTTTTGCAGATCATGCGATGTACCGTTGTTTGTATCGGTATTTGCCATCTAATAAGTTCAATATATTTGTTTAAGTCATTGTCTACATCTTGAATCGTTTCCCCCAACAACATCTATCATCTACTTGTTGTGAATTTGGTGTACCTATATCTTTGTTCTTTTTGGTTTTGATTAGTTTCTGTTTGTAATATTTTCCCCAAAACTCGAACGTTGTTCCCATGTCTTTGTTCACTATCACATTTGCATGCTGTTTAAACGTTGTCCCAACATTATCAGCTATGTTTTAATTTATCATTGTCCGCATCCGTTTTATTCGGTTTTGTGTACTTATAAACACTTACCTCACATATCTTAGTTTTTTCGTGCCTGTTCTCTCCCACATCACATTTAATTTAGGGGACCGTGACATTGCCCGAACATCTCCCATTGTTGTACTAACCTCTCCCTGAATGTTTGTGCGAGGCAAAACTTTTTGACTTTCTACGCCATAATATTATTGGTTTTGAGCCGTTGTCTTCACATCTCATTTATGCTTTTGTATGAACGCTGTCTTAATGTTTTATGCGAGGCCTTTCCTTCATATCTCGGTTGGTTTTTGTTGCTGTTCTCTGTGAAATTGATAGTATTGATCCCACTTATGATTTTTCTTACGACCGTTCTCTTAATTCTCGTAATGTTTTGTGTGACTTTTGTCCTCGCACCTCTCTATTTGTTTTATGGTCGTTCTCTCATAGACCCGTTTACCCCTCTTAACTGGTATCCGTATTCCAGCAGTAATGTGTCCGTAATCATCCGTAGCTTCAGATTATTTTCCCGTATACAAAACAAATGAGAGAACTTAAACTTATTGTTATGAATTACTCCTGTACATATCACTACGAATTAAAAACGATGACCCGTTATGAACAAACTTTTCTTTTAAATTACATAACATAAACAAATTCTGTCATTTCAGCTGTAATGGTCATGTCGTCAATATTCGCCGTTTTTTCTACTACAACATTTTTTATTGATAAATTAGAGTTATACGTCCAATTAGCAAACTTTCAGCTAAATCTACATGAGTTCAAAAAGTCATAAGTATATATATATATATAAGAAAGATATACATTTTTAGAAAATAGGAGAAATGGGTAGGGGTAGGAAATTTAGCCTCAAATAAAATCCCTAGTGAGTCTGCTCTTCTACGAGAAATATAGATTGGGTCTTCATACTGCATGGTTCATGGTATTTCTCCACGCAGTTTGTCTACAAGGTTTTACGGTAAGGCTTTCCGTTTTGTTTTATAACATGTCTACCTCAATGCCACTGAAAAATTGGAGAAATGGGTAGGGGCAGGAAATTAAGCCATCAACGCAATCCCTAGCGAGTCTGCCCTTCTCCGGAAATATATAAGGGGTCAAATAAATCAATAGAAATAAAATATAGGATATGAAGAAGGAATTGAAAACAATTGCAGCGAGGTTTGATTGACACTGGAAAATGGGTTGGGGCAGGAAATTTAGCCTTATATACGACCCCAGTGGGTCTGCTCTTGTACGAATAATACAGATCGAGTCTTTATCCTCATTATATAGGGCGTGCCGTTTGCACACACAGTTTGTTTCCAAAGGTTTGTCTTTAAAGAACGTTGTTTTTCCATCGGTCATGGATGCGGGGTTGTCAACCAACATTAATTAAAACTGGCAAAGTGCTCTTACAATCACTGTCATCCGTTTCCCGACAAAAGCAGTAGTGTCTTAAGCTTGTGTACGACTACAACATATAAACAAATACAGGGCACTCATCAAGTCGATTGTAAGAAAACTTGGCATTATAAAATAGTGAGATGCGGGCATTTTAAACAGGTGGTCAGAATTTCATTTCGAAATTACAAAAGTAAATGCCAAAATATGAAAGTATGATAGTACATCCATATGAGAAATTCTCTCACCAACAAGTACACCATAACTGAAATATATAGAGAGCATACATCTCTCGCACGGGAGATGTTTTTTTTTATGTTAGAAAATAAAAAAAAAGAAGTAATTTTAAATGATAGGTTGATGATCTCGTTTTTGAGATATAAGTGATTGAAAATTTGGTGGGAAACTGAACTCCACTGGTTTTTCATAGGATTAACATTAGCAAGGTTGAATCATGAATGAATGTAACAGAATAAATAGAATTCAAAGACTTTTTACAGAATGCTCACAAAGATGTATAAAATGAAATTATGTAAAAAAGAAAAAAAAATAAGGGGGGGCGGGGTGTCAATGGGCAAAAAATATAATGCTTTCAAATGGATAAAACCCGAGGATTCGAAAATCTGACAGCAATCCCAAATCATGAGGAGCGAACCTCCTTAAAAGATAATTTCATTATTCCGCATAAGAAAATGGAATAAATTACCAGCATGTATCATATTGTTCAGATTGCTATTTAACGTCTTGCAAATTAAGCAAGATGTTTGTATTTAAATTGTGTATTAATATTATTGATCTGTTTGACATGCCATTTTGCTGATTTTTAGAGTGCCTTTGAAATAAGCCTTGTCCTAATGAGGTTACCCTCTTTCATAAATACATACGAAAATGTCTGGGAATCATTTTGCGGAAGGCATAAACATTTATGGTGCGTTATCTACCAATTATATAGCGAGTCAAAAGGTCGTTCAAAATCGAGCATATCAGTCAAATGATGAAATGTCCAACGGGTCAATTAAAATTCGAAACCGTTCAATTTTTAATATACACAATCGTCCCATTAGTGCAATAAGGTACCAAAAGTATATAGATTGCAAGCAATTGGTACCTTTTCGCACTTAATGCTTATAATTCAATAAAACATTTATCGACCAAGCTCCAGCTAGGGGTTTCCTCACCGTTCATTGAAGATCTTTCGGTGGCTTTGAGTTGTTAATACTCCCCTTTAGGTCGTTGACTCTTTGACACATTCCCCCGTTTCCCTTCTTTTTTTCTAATCTTAGTTGTTTTGGTGCATAAATTCTTCTGTACTGTAACTCTTCATGTTTTTTTTATTTAATTATAATATTTGAATCTTATTTATTGAACTAAATTTGTCATATTGATATACCCTAGCAGATTTACATTAACAGCATGTTTTTGTCGTTCCTTTTAAATATGACTTTCTAATTATATAATGGGCTCTAAAAGGCCTGTATCGCTCAACTGGACCATAGCTGACAAAGAGATATGAATAGCATTTCTAATAGGGTCCAATTTTAATTAAATTTTCCCAGCTGGAGGCCACCTTCAGTTGAATGAAATCCTGCCAGACACAATCGTTGACAGGGTCACTCAAAGACTGTTTGGACTAAGTTAAGTTCTAACTAGACTAGTTCTTTCTGAGAAGATGGATGTATTTTTATTTATGGCCCATTGTTAAACCATCTGCACTCTTGGATTAGTAACGGACTTGCCTGATAACTTTTTGGAAGGTACCCTCTAAAGACCATTTTGACTAAGTTTGGTTCTAGTTGGACGAGTGTTTTCCATACAGTCCAATATTTACTTATGTTCCTAGCTGGCAGTCAACTTGGACGCGGTACAGACCTGCCGGATACCTCTTCTTTTGATGGGATCATCTAAGGACCATTATGACTAAGCTTGGTACTAATTCGACCAGTAGTTTCTGACAGATCTTTTAATGTGTCTTTTGTAGGTTCCAATATTTAACTATGTTCCATAGGCAGCCATCTTGAAAGATGTACAGATCAGCCGGATACCTTTTTCTCTACGGTATATTAGCTAAAAGGATCATTGTGACTAAGACTGGTCCTAATTTGACTACTATTTTCTGAGCAAGGATATTTGAATGTGTTTCCGTAGGCCCCAATGTTAACCAATGGCGGCCATCTTGTATGAGGTACCCGTTTTGAAAGGTGCCCATTAAGGACCATTGTAACTAAGTTTGATTCTAGTTGGACAAGTAGTTTTTTCCATAGGGTCCAATGTTAAAATATGTTTCTCGCTAGGGGCCCTCTTTGATGTTGTATGGACCTTCCGTAGACCTTTTTTAAAAAGGGATCGTCTAGTCACAAAGTTTTGTTTTATTTAGACAAGTATTCTCTGAGAAGAAAATCTTTAAATATGCGAGATTCATCTTCGATGAACGGCCGGGTACAATTTTAAAGGACACTTATCCAAGGATTATTGTGACCAAATTGATTCCAAAGTTTCCGGTCGTATAAAGAGTCGGCCAAACCCTCGGAATCTACCCCTCTTGATCTGCCAATGATTACATAGTTTCAAGTCCGTTGGGGGTCGATATTCTGTAGTTATTCCGACTTATATTTTCTACAACATGATTCAAAGTTTTGAATTTGACCAAGTAACTCAAATTTTCAACAGCTTTTTATCAAACTAAATTCCATCGCATAGAGGACTCGCTTCTTACGGAAAACGGTTCTTGCAATAATTGTTACCATTGTTACGAAATTTGCTTACAAATCATGCTTCATCGGTTTAAAACTTACGGAGCATGTGTTGTTGTCCGGAATGGTATACATAAGGTAAACTTGCACCAGAAGGAATCTCAAATATTCACAAAAGTAAGAAATCAGTTCCGATTTTAATGATTAATCAATGACACTTGTGGCGATCGATTCTTTTTGATCGAACCCCATCTTACTTTGAAGTCAGGTTTATTTATTCTATCATTTTCTATGTGTCATTTTCGTAGATAGTTTTCAGTCGCATACCAATACAAGCCAATCCCAGACCAGTAATAATACTGCTGTAATTAGCGCCCAGCATAGCTTTGTTCTTGTGTTTTGTTTGTAGCCGACGATGACCGTTCTATGACCTGGGAAGTTACATTATGTGGTCAGCCATTAAACCTCTATTTAATCCTTCCAATACTTGTGTTAGATAATCTGGGATAGGAAATTACCTGCATAATCCAGGGTCATATTAGTACACCCACAACTTTGTTTTGTTTGTAAAAGTCAATACATATTATGCACCTTAACTAGAAAAAAAAACAAGCTTTTGTTGAAAAGATTTGGGTTTACAGTTTAAATAACTGTACTGAATACAGCAAATATCCAATCACTACAAAAAATGATTGAAGCAATATTTTATATGTTCGCCAACTGTAAAACAAAGAACAATATCTGTTCACTTATTTCAAGTTTTTTCTTGTTTAAGCAACCAATATCTTATCCCATCGTCGCAACCATATTGCAAGCACTCTATCCAATGTGTCTATCCCACTGTTCGCTGATTTTCTAAACTTGGAATTTCGGATATTTTTTCTACAAGTTTTGCCACAATGTGAGCAAATTTAACTAGGGTTACAGGTCTATAGAATGTGTATAATTGCATAAATTAGTTACTTAGGGTTGAGAAGAAAAGCAAACAGTTTTTCCCTTTTGAGCATTCATTTAACACCTAGGCTGGAGAGCAAAACTTATCCTAATACTAGTTGCAGTCTTTTATTGCAGTGTGGAGTTGGTAAAACAATTCCCCGTGGTAGAGATGTATGCTCTTTATTTTTCTTAGATATGGTGTACTTGTACATGAGATAATAATTTCATGTGTACACTTTGTTAATTATTATTATCTAAATTTATGTAAATTCTAAAACCGAAGGATTAACTCCCTCCATCGTAGTTTTGTCCTTAGCTATATTTGATATTACTGATTATTCGGATTTCGTTTGGTTTTATGCATTGTAAACATTTTTTGAAATTATGGATTTCCTTTGTTCGGGTTCTAGTGCTGCTGATGAGGAATAAATTTCCGAAATGGCCATACAGCTCATTAAATTTATTGCAGTTGGAGTTGACATATGTGTTATGGTCTCATGTTCATTTACTCCATATCCTTTCGTAAAATAGTAAATAAGCTGCAACAATTATCAACCTAGTTAACGTATTGATAGTTTGGTTGGAATTTCATGCGAATCACTTTCTTGTCATGTGCGGTTGCTGAGAAAAGTGTGACGAAAAAGTCCAATTTGGAAAATGAAAAGGCAAAAACTCACAAAGTTGGTAAACGGGTAGTGGTGATCCAACATGACTGAAAACGGGAGACGCAGTATAGGGCCCATACTAAAGCACCATACCAAATATAAAGTGGCTGTGATATGCAGGTACAGAGATTCGATGAAAATTATGTGTGACGGACGGAATGGCGGACGGACAGGCAAACGCAAAACAGTATACGCCCTCGTTCGGAGCGGGAGTATAAAAACAGTGTACCCCTTCCTTCGGTGCGGGGGTATAAAAATCAAAATAAATATCTAAACGGCACCAGGATGCAAACGGCAAGTTGCAACTTCATAAATTATGTGAGAAAGTTACTGTGGACTTTTAAAAGTAATTGACAAGAACCCAAATATTTCTAGAATTTTCTATCTAACCTATAATATCCAAATTCTAAGAATTCAATTAGTTCAAATTTTATTTTTTAGTTATTACATTCAAATAACCTCTACTTTGAACTGAGTACAATTACAATCAACACAGGTAATTAAAATGTCTGGCAGCAAAGAAAATACTAAAATTTCGTATAATCATATGTTTACGAGCTATCATTGGAAAATCAAATAAATTTGAAATTTTCAATCTATTTTCATTCCCTATGACTTTGGCCTAGGACATGTTTTGTCCAAAATCTATACAGTTCTTTTCTTTCTTGTACACAACAATATATCATAATTTCAATTGAATTGGATATAAATGTTTAAGTTGTCGTCCAGAAACCAAATGTTTATAAAAATCTCAATGATTGTAACCTTGACCTTGACCTTTAAACCTCTTTCTCCAAAATCAATCTTGATACTTCCTCATGGAATCCAAAAGTATGCCCAATAGAAAAAAGAAGGGAAACGGGGAATGTGTCAAAGAGACAACGACCCAAAGGGGAGTAATAACAACTCAAAGCCACCACAAGATCTTCAATGAACGGTGAAAAAAAACCCCACACCCAACGGCAGGTCGGAGTCGGCCCCTGAACAAAGAGCAATCAAGTCCAGCGAAATAAACATCATCCTAGACTCCTATAGACATAAAGTAAACTAACTAGAAAAAGGACAAGACACAAAAAAGGCTTAATAAATTCCTGACTTAGGACAGGCGCAAACCTGCTGCGGCGGGGTTAAACTAGTTTTATTGGATCCAAACCTTCCCCCTACAGCCAATGTGATAAATCAAAAAACAATCGTAACAACAGTAAAATCCAGTTGGCAACAGGACTGAGTCAATTGTGAAAAATGAAACTGAAAGACCTAAATATACGGACAAAAACATGAAATCACAAGAGACTACTAACAGTTAACTGACATGCCAGCTCCAGACCCATCACCAACTGACAAAGTAAGTTATGTACAAAGTAAGTTTTTTGACAAAGTAAGTTTTTTGATTTGAAAATTACTAGGGTCCCTCCTCTGTTTGTAACCAACAATATATACACGTTTCATTTCAATTGGACGTTAACTCTTGAGTTATCATCCGGAACCAATGTTTGACGCCCTCACGCTAGCCCATCCGCCCGCCAGTAACCGAGTTCAACTTAATTCGTTGCAACTCGGCTTATAAACATTTTTTTAAAGTGATTTGGTTCCCTTTATCCCAAAGCTTATAGAATATTACTGAAAGCTTATGTAACGACGAATCAAAAGAAACAAATCCTATCAATAAAAGTATAAAAACAGATAAAAACGCATAGGGAGTTGGCACGCGACATAATCCATTGGCACATTAATGAATATGATTTTCCAAGAAATCTGATGAATAATAAAGATTCGACAGCCAATTGTGAAAATACCCAAAGAGGTATGACCGTTTACCCGTGAATTTATTTCCTTCATCATACTAATTTTGAGAATCATTAAATCTTCGTGAAAACAGATTTAAGAGATCACCTGTTATATACTTTAAACCAACTTATTTTCGCGTCTACTTTATTTCGCGTTTTGTTCCTCCTTGTGAAGTTGGCGGAGATTAATTTTCGCGATTTTCTCTTTCTGTAAACGCTTTAATAAAGGGATATGAACTTTTCGCGACGATTTATTTTAGCGATATTTTCAAGCACGCGAAAGTCACGAAAATAAATCGTTCGCGAAAATAAGTTGGTTTACAGTACACTATCAGAACAAAATCAATTCAAATGCATTTTCGTACATTTAGATAAAAGATTCAGCCACTGAACTTGCCACTTGGATACAATTTTGACAGATTTTCACAATTTTTGTAAAATAAACTAATTGCCACTTGTATGTTTATACGTTCGCAGCAAAAAAAAATGGTTTTGGTTCTCGGTGTCCTTTGAGTAGTACCATCTTCTCAAACACTGTAAAATAGCTAAAATTGACACAAAATGCTATTGAAAGCCACGTTCGACTGCTGATAAGTCAGAAAACATACAAGTGTGGCATATATTATTTTTTTTTCTGATAAGTACACGTACTAGAGACCATCTTAAACGATTTTCGACAACATTTGAGCATATTCTGAAAATGAACCAACATGGGAAAAAAATTCACGCCTTAATGGCCATACCTCTTTACTCGTTGTGTTCAAATTGCTTTTACAGGTCGGGTCATTTAAGCAATTAACGTATGATCCGTCCACTAGAACCGAATATTTGCTGCCTATACAGACAAAGCCGAGGACGCGAACGCCGACGATATATATTTGCGGCCGCATAAAAACGAGAATTTGGACATCTTTAATTAGTCCTTTATTGCACATAAATGGTAAGACTATTTGCTTGCGTACTATTGTGATGCAGACCTTGAAAAATATTCCGTCAAACGAGAACTGGGTGCGCCAGTGATTCCCAACATAGAACGTCATACTGATACTTCATACTAAATGGCGGAAGTTCCCGAGAAAAAAATGTGACAGAAAATTTCAAGCCCCCAAAATATTCAAAATTACGTCAAACAGGAGGTGCGCATTGGGAGTGACTCCAAACTAGGTAACACGGTATAAGTCCCATATTAATACTCCATGTCAAATTGCAGTAGGCTGAGATACGTGGTTCCTAAGAAAAAGGTGGCAACTTTTTTGTAACGCTATCATGGATTTCGTTAAACAAGAAGTAGGGATGCGATAGATCCCATTCTCTGTTAAACTTTACTAGTCCCCTACTGCTATTTCATGCCAAATTGCAGAAGTTTGGCATATGTGGTACCTGAGAAAAATGTGATAGACATTTTCAAGACATCAAATATATTCTACGGCCCGTGAAACAGTGAGTGAGCATACTCTGTTACGCGGTCTATAAGTCCCGATACTCTATGCCAATCTGCAGAAGGCTGGCATGTGTGGTTCCTGAGATAATGTGACAGATTTTTTTTGTGACGGCGGTCGCAAGTCCACAGATAGTGATCCCTATATGTCGCCATTGCTTGAACGCAGGCGACACAAAAATGGGCGAGACGGGCAAAACTTATTCGAAGTCTTCTACCGTGTACAAGTGCTTGCAGTTTTAAGACATACTAATTACAACAACAAATTATATCACTGAAATTGAACAAGCCTTAATTTCACTGTCAACAAGGTTATCAAGGACTGAATTTAAGTCGTAGTCGGGAACTTCAAAATTTTCAAAATTCCTAAGTTTCAAGGGACATTTTACTCCGGGACTAATATTGGACTTAAATGAGTTCTATGGGCACTTGTCTATGGGTAATAAAATTTGAACATAATCGGAAAGATACTCGAGACGGGCTGACGGAAAATGTGTGGTAATACAAGCACTGATCCAGACTTTCTGCTAAAGGGAGAGACCCATAATTTAAAAAAAAAGGGACCTAAAAATGTTAAAGCGTTGTCCAACCAAAGGGGGCACTTCTGCCCCCTCCCCCCATCCACACTGACAAGTTCGAAAAATAAATTAACGTATTTCAATATGCAGAAATGAATTTCAGCCCAATTTACAGATTTAAACAAGACCCTTGCTTCAGACAACGAAATAAAGGAGGCATCACTGACAATAGCGTTCATTAAACTTCTTTGGGGACAGTTATGTAGAACAGGTCAATTAATGGAATGAATTCATGTAACACACAGTTATGAATAAACGTAGTCCCACGTGATAACACCTACTATTATACAAAAATATTCCTGTTGCAACATATCTGTGGTTTTTACAAGTCATTCACATGGGATAGGTACATGATATCGAATATTACTGCGTATATAAAATACACCTTTGTATACATCCTATAACACAACCGTTTCCATGGCGTAGTTATTCCGTCTGTTGTTAGGCAGTAGATTTTCATGCCATTCCCATCGGCCCTGTGGTATTTCCCTCAACACAGTGACTGATAAAAATGGCACAGTATTCTACATTCTCTCCATGTATGCTTCTTACTATCATCCAGTAAATACATACCCATATAAACATTCGCATTTTCTCTCTATTGGTGTTAGTGTGAATACCTTCGCCACATCTACTTCGATCTTTCCTATAGAGACCTCTTCTTCCCGGGTCAGATAGGCCTTAATAACTTATGTTATCAAACTAATATCTATGTTTCCTTGCCATTGTGACATAAAAGAGGATAACTCAAACACACCAAGGAAGGACACGAGTTAATTGGACTTCACATTTTATAAAGAAATGTCCGCATTTTTTCTAATTGTAATGTCTCAAGAGTGAAGAGGAAATGAGGAAGTGATATACAGATAAAACATCGTGTAATGCAATAAATGGAAAGAGATCTTCAAATCAATATTACACAGAAAAGGGGAATTATTAGTGGAAAAATACAAGGAAGTGGTATTTGAGTCACAGATGTAGCGCCAAAATTATCGGAGTTATCCCTCTTTGACAGTAAACGAGGAAGTTGATGTTCCATTGCTACTAGACTGTTGTAGAACAGAATGTATTGAGCCTCATCCACCAATCACTGCCGGTCTTAAAGACGCAGCGACTGACGGATAGGGCAGAACACAAACTGCAAATTTTCTGTCTCTTGGATAATCCCTGAATTTTTTTATCTCTGCATATTTTCTGTTCCTCAGATCAGTTCTGCAAATGTTACTCGGACCATCCCTGCACAGTGTTCCTCGAATCAGCTCTACATATTTCCTGTCATTCGTACCATCATTGCATATTTTCTGTTCCCCGGATCATCTCTGGAATTTTCCGTCACTCAGATCATCTCTGCAAATGTTCTGTCGCTACTGAAAAAATGTCTCGGACAATCATTGCAAATTTTCTTGCACTTAGAACATCTAATTATATACATTTTTAAACTTAAACTATGTTGTATACTTGTGTAAAATGTTAAAACGATAAATTACTTTGCTAATTTGTCGTTTATCTTCAAAGATTTTTTTCAAAGACAACAAAAAAAAACATAGAAATATAAGAGTAATTGAGTGAATTTGTATATTTAAGGAAGATCAATCCTCAAGTTTATAATTTTAAAGGTTTAAATTTACGATTTTTATATATCAAAACATCGATCAGATACAATTTAAGCAAAAATATTGATACGTCAGTGTGCTCGTTTTTGAGATATAAGCGAAATTTCTGGCGGGAAACCAGAGGTCTTTTGACATTTCTTTCACTTAACATTAAGGCAATATTTCACTAATTTTGTCGAAAGTCTTTTAGAAAAGTGGGGGTCGGTGTGCGAAATATTGCTAATGCATCATGGCAGATAAATACGAAAATAACGAGTTCCGAAAATTAAATCTTGGGAGTAACCATCCCTAATTTGAATTCCTGTATATCTCTATACAAAACAGAATGATAATTCGGGTCTTTAGGAACACCTACATGGAACTATACCTACCAAGCTATGTTTACTTACACTTATGAGTAAGACAACCATAAATATATCTACTAACCACAAGATACATCTGTTTAATTATTTAAAAGGTCGGTGATTCAGACACCTCGAAGATCAAGACATTCCATTCCAGTTATCACTATATCCAATTGTCTTCATACCTGCATCGTATGTTTTTTATCTGCATCGTATGGTTTTTTTATCTATCTTGTATTTGCATCTTGCACTTGATCTTCAAAAAATGAATATATAGAAAATTCTAAACATTATATAAATTCTATTAATTCATTTATTATAGCGAAAATAAAACCTTTACCACAGTATTACACATTTCATCAAATATTCACCGATTTGCAATTCTGGTTGCCGGTAAAACAAGAAAGATCGCAACGCGCCTTTTTCCCGATGTTTCAAATCCATCATTTATTTTCAAGGAACGTAACACCAGTAAACTTCGGAGATATTAATCCTTGTTGATTTTCAAAGATCGCTGTATGTGCCAAATCTTATATCAAAATAAAGGGCTACGCCGAGCGCGGCATGATACGACCGCAGCATGTCGACCAAAGAAATTTAAACTAGTGTAATTTAAAAGTGATAGTGGACACAGTTTAGAGTTTAACACAGTAACTTGATGGACACAATAAGGAGCTTGACACAGTAAATAGCTGGACGCAAACTAAGGAACATTAAAATTAGCCCGTTCGATCCCTAAAAGCATGGAAATTGTAAGAGTTACGCTAAATCTGTTGGCATACTTCTGACAGCTTATATCGAGATGAATTAAAAGAAAAAATGTCATTGAAATCTAAATAAAAATAACAATTTTACATATTTTCAAAAATGACAATTTCGGCCCCTTTGACCCCTTATAGTTCAGAAACGGTAAGAGACACCCCAAATCTGTTGGTATACTACAGAAAGCTGACAACAAAAGAAATCTAAAGAAAAAATCGCATCGAATTAAAAAGTAAGGTTATCTGCATATTTGCAATTTGGACCCCGTTTGGCCCCTTATATCTCCAACGGGAAACAAGTAATCAATGATCTAATAGATAAGTACAATATTAATTTTTCATTAGGAATAAATTTTAAAAAAATGCATCAAAATCGGACTAGAAATTAATTTTTTTTTTTTTTTTTTGACAATCGCCCCTTTTGGGCCCCATTTATCTCATGAACAGTACATGCAACATGAAATCCGTTGGTATACTGCTGATTGGAAATTTCCTCAGTAATCCAATGAAATAAACCCCATTTAAATCTGATAAATAGCCAAATAATTGGTCCCCTTTTTAAAAACGGGAGGGGCCAAAATGTCCAAAACCAATCCACACCTTCCTTTGGTGCAAAGGAACATTGTGTTAAAATTTCATAAGCATTGATCAACTAAAACTTAAATTTTTGATCAAAAGCGAAAGTGGCTACAGACAACGACGCCGACGACGACAGCGGCATACCATAATACGACCTCGAATTTTTGCGGTTGTATAAAAACCTGTATAATAGAGGACTTGTATTCCTGCATGGTTTCATAATTCGGGTTTGTATCACTGTAGTAACTATCAAAATGTTAACGTATTTGAAACTATGAATTCAAATGAACAAGTTTTTTTATTCAAGAACACGCAACAGTTTTTGCAAAAAAAGCCACAAGATACATGTACCACCTAAATCAAACATCACCTCTTCGCTACTCAATGGTATAACATTCCACTTTCTATCCTCGAGTGGATCATAACTTTTCATGTCTGCTAACGAAGATTTTGTGGGATTTGCGTCAATTTCTTAAAACTCAAAACGGATCCGCGGGTTATATAATATTTACGACAGAATATACTATAAATATTTTATTCATGGAAAAGATTAAAGTTGAATTTGTATAATTACCCACTCCAAGGAGTGCCATAATTGTCGGGCAAACAACGAGAGTTTGAAGGAGTATATATCCGTTTTTTAAATTCGGTTATCTGTCATCACAGAATCAATTCAAAGTTTTTTTCATCTAAAAACAATTACAACACTTACAACTGCCTTACGGATGCATGTATGCAAATCTTCACTTAATAATATTCGTTGCAAATATTACACAACGTGGGGAAAAACAGGGTGCAGGGCAATAATTTGCAAAGACTGTAACAGAATCCTGGGTTAAATCCACTTCATTAAAAATGGCCATTTGAGCTGTGAAAATGGAATGAAGATCAATATAAAATACGAGACTTTCGATGTATATGGGAGCGCGAGGCGTGAATGAATAGAGAAGGGGCCTAACTATATTCTTGGTCCGTTTATTAATTGAAGGACAGTATACCTCGTTATAGCAACAATTTTTTTCTTATTTGGTCCCTTTGTTCAATGATATATAAGTTGAGTCCTACGGTCGGCTGAATGTAGGGTCAAGCATACAATTTTAAGTGGTACACATAATGTATGAAAAATGACTGATGGTGTCTTTCACAAAGCAACAAATGACATGTAAAGGAGTTTGAGTTTTCTGAAAGTTTAGAATTTACGAATGTTCGGAAGTTTTATTTCACCATTGCTGGAAAACTGATTTTTTTACAATAAAATAAATAATGTTGCTCATCTTCAATAAGTTTGCAAATGTTACCTCATCTTTGCTGACGATTGATAGTCTTGTACAGACAATATCTGATTTGAATACAATGCTCAATATTACGGAACTTTGTTGAAATTTGTCTGTTTAAAAGTACTTGTTAATTCAATTAACAATACAATTCACTTGTTTTCAAAGCCAATTTGCTATATAAAACTTATCTTGATTCGTCTGATCTATATGTTCAGAAAATTAACTGATTAAATAACGTGTTTCTAATGAACAGATGATTAATTAAAAAAAAAAAATCAAAAATAAAGTATTGGCAAAACTATATATATCGTAATTTGATACTAAAAATAAATTTGCTTTTATATTTTAGCAACACGATACGAAGGAGACTGGTACTTGTGTGTTTTTTTCTATTTTGAGCATATTTTTGCTTAAAAAACGAATGATTGTTCGTTATACATTTAAAATCGCGAATTCATCCGATGCTACTAGTGATTTCTCTAAATTTCACCGGTTAGTTAAAAGTAACGGTTAAATGCTGGACGAACAGGCTATAACGGTTATCTCAGCAGCACCCCCCCCCCCGACCATACAATACACCAAATGTATATGAGCATGATAATGGATGTATGAACTGATATTGAATTTCTGGAACTGAAATATAGATATCCGTATCAGTATCGATATTAGGTATATATCAGTGTATTTGTACTGAACCTAGAATGTCACGAGTTATACTAAACTTGTGTTTATGACTAATTCGTGTCACGCAAAGCAGGTTCAAGCCAGTAGCAACTTGGCTGTTGGTCTGGAAAATCTATAATTTAACAGATATTTGAAGCTTAATATTATATAACAATGTATGAAAGTACAACTATACGGAGCGATACGTTTGGCGTCCCAGAGCTATCAATCGGAAATATGTGTTGTTTTTTTGTTTGTTTTTTTTTTCTTTTTGTTTGCTTGTTTTTGTTTATTTTTGTTCGTTTTTGTCTTATTGATTTTCATTTTATATACACTTTTCATATTCTTTTGTAATTGAAATATGAGTGATTTTATTAATTTTTTCTTGTATCGATTCGTTTTTATAATGTCACAGTCTGATTTTTTTTATTATCTTAATAACAATGAAAGCTGCCCAACGGGTATATGATGCAGTTTTTGTGTCCACCACACCATATTTTTATGGATATTTCGGTATATTTAAAACCTGCTTTATCAAGGGCATGTCCGATTATTTAATTACAAAAACATGAATCACGGATACATCAAAAAAATTGATGGGTGTTCCATGGAACACTTGCGTCGCCTGCACTACAGAAGATCCACTTTTGGCCCAGTGTGCCTCTAAAATCTATTAAATTAAAATTTTAAGTATAGGTGCATGTCTAGATTTGAAAAAAAGATACCCTGCAAGTTTAGAATATGAATTCTGTTTTTGAAGGACTTGTTCAGAGATAAAAACTAAATTAACAAATGAGCCATGTAGGCTTGGCAAACCTATAAAAAATGTAAAAACAAAATTTTTGGTACCGGTATAATGTGCATAACCAGATCTAATAAACAACATAAACTGAGAGTTTGGTTGGAATCTGACAGACATTTTTGAAGGAGTACCAGGTTAACAAACTGAATAAACAAATGAGCTATTCTGGCTCAGCGACCCTCTTAAATCTGTAAAAAAAACACAAAATTTTAAGTATCAGGTGTGCAATTATATAATATGCACAACATATCCTGAAAGTTTGGTTGTAATATGACTTACAGCTTTGTTTGAGGGAGTTCAAGATTAACAACCCGAATTAACAAATGAGCTATTTTGGCTCTGTGAACCTTTTAAATCTATGAAATCAAAATTTTAGTTACCAGATGCACAACTAGATCAGGTGAACAACATATCCTGCATGCTTGGTTAGAATCCGACTTACAGTTATGATGGAGTTGTGGATTTACATACCAGATTAACAATGAATGATTTTGGCTCTTTGAACCTCTAATATCTGTAAAACCAAAATTCTAAGTATCAGGTGCACAGCTACACTAGGTAAGGAACATATCCTGAAAGCTTGGTTGGAAGCGGACAAGCAGTTTTGAAGGAGTTGTGGATACAAAAACCAGATCAACAAATGAGCTATTTTGGCTCGGCGAACCTTTAAAATCTATCAAAACAAACTTCTAAGTATCAGATGCACAACTATACCAGGGGAATGACATATCCTTAAAGTTTGGTTGCAATCGGACAAGCAGTTTTAGAGGAGTTGCGGATACAAAAACCGACAGACAATGCAGTACGACGAAGGACGACGATGCAAGACGACAGAGAGTAATCCCTTTGTGTCGACTCTGCTTACAGCAGGCGACACAATAAAATAACCTGTATCAAAGGTTATGTAAATATAAGGCCCTACTGTACCAGGGAAAACGGTTTGCAAAACTCGTACAACCATTGGATGATCCAGGCAGAGGGTGTCCGGGCTAGAAACCATTTTCGGTAGGGGGGGGGGTAAAAATTTTCCAGATTTTAAGGAAAAATTGGCAATAAAAATGGCTAAAAATCGACTGGACTCCCTTTTTAAAACAACGGAGCCCCTTTATTAGTATGGATCCATCGGTGTACGACTATGCTTCTAATGCAATGGATTTGTATCCAAAATCGTATTGCAAAGGTTTTGCAAAAATAGTTAAACTTCGGAAGTATTTTAATCATGTGTGTGTGTGTTTTCTGTTTTTTTGTTTTTGTTTTTTTTTTGTTTGTAGTCTTGTTTTGCTTTTTTTGTTGTTTTTTTTTCGTCTTTTTTATCTGCACAAAAACTTCGTCGGGTTGATTGAGCAAGGCCAGGGACGAAATTGAAAAAAATATTCGAGATACAGTGACACGGAAGTGAGATTTTATTTTGCCGTAAGAGTTTCATTTCTAGTCATTCGAAGAGTACATGTATTTGTTTACATGTACTTAAATCAGCTTTTGTATTATAAAGATTGTTTGTTTTAAAGTTTAAAGCGGAAAAGATTTAAGATATTATTGTTTGATCAAAAATTACAAGGTATCTTTTAACAATTGAAGTGCCCATCCCGTAAACTATTCCCGTAAACAACTTGTTAAATTTCAAGGATTTTTATTCAAATGGGAGTAAAAAACAAAACATTTAAAAACAGTAAAGAAACAGGAAGGACATAATGATTTTTTCATTGAAGATCCAATTTTTTCGTTCTTTTTTTAATTACTTTACATGTATTTTATTAATTTTTACTATTTTTTTTTCTTGAATTTCCGTACGATTTTATTTTATTTATTTATTTCAATTATTTTTTTTTAAATATATATATTCACGGGTTTAGCGAAGTATTGTGGGAAAGTGAATTTGCAGGTTATTTAGAAAGTTTTTACCCGAAATCTTGTCATTTTTGGAATTGAAATTCGGGGGTTAATTCACATTTTGGGGAATTTTACACGATTTTGAAATCATTTTCATTGGGGAAGTCTAATTTTACAGGGTCTGCTGAATACTAAGCAAAATCCAAGATATTGCCCGGTGTTTAAAAAAATAAGTCTTCGCAAACCGGGATGATTGTACTATTCACTACACAAAGTGCATGCACTGTCCATTCAGGAAAAGGTTAAGGATAGAATTTGAACTTTTTTACCTCAATTCTAAAAACAATGAAATCGTTATCCTTACCTGATCTTTTTACGACACACACAATCGAATACACATACACCAGCTTGGAACTTCATTCATGCCATGATCTTATCGTCATAATATAACTCCCACGCATTAATACCAAGTATTTTTACTATACATATTCTAGTCAATGACTGGTGTATATGTATTATATACATTAAAATACAGAAATATGTATCTACGTTAACAGTTTATGTGTCTGTCGCAAATGTTAAACACTTCGTGCGTCATTTAATGATTTTCACAATCACTTAGATTGAATATTTTAAATAATTTAAATTTTTCAGTCTAGGTTTTTTTTAAAATGGGATTAAATATTAACTAACCTGACAATTCAACTGTACTGAACTAATTCATTATTTATATTGTTATGTTGTATTTTTCTGTCGTACTTTGGTATGCCTGGAATGTTCTAAATCTCGTTCATATTTTTCCATGATCTTAAAATCCTTCGCTATTTTTTTTCCTATTTTTTAAAATCCTTTTCTTTTAAATAAGAACATCCATATTTTCTTTCGCCGGAATTCCGTCGATGCCGCCTGGGTTTTAAAAATATACATCAATCATCAACCACCACTTTCGAAAAACTAAGATTAATTTCTTGAATATATATGTTATCTTATGAAAGGAAATACCTATCCTATATTTGCATTTAACCTCTTCCTTGGTTGTATGTTGCTTAGTCACGTATAATACCCGAGAGTACAAAATTCAATATTAAAGGTCAATTAAAAAATTAAAAACAATTTGTCATTTGTATTTCACTTTTTCACCTGAATAATATATTTTTGGACCTTCGTACGTAAAATTCACCTTTATGGCAGCTGTCACTTCCATCCGAAAATCTTTGTACTGAAATACATCATGTAGACACACCATTAAAATAACCGCCATAAGCCATCCTTAAGAAACCGCAAAATGAAATCTCTAAATGTAATATTCACCGGAAAAGAATTCATTGCGCTCGTTTTCTGACCACACAAAGACATATAGCAAACATGTTACTTGATCATTGATTGGGTAAATTTGAATATGGAATTCTTGTTTTTCAAACCGAAGCCATTAAATATACATTCATAGCAGATGACCGAGATTGCGCAAGTCTTTGATGTGGTTAGTGCGCAGTTGACGCGCAACAATAAAAATACTCGCGATCATTGGACTATTATAAAATGAACAGAGTGACCCTTTCATGCTTGTTTCAATGGCTATATTTTGCATGAATTCAGTGATTATTAACAAATCCGAATGCATTTACGAAAGAATGAAATGTTGAAGAAGAGCGCTCCACAGTCTGCAGGGAATTTTCGAAATCAATACAAAGAGTGCAAACTTTGAGTAAACCGCGATATATGTACTCGTCATTTAAGTATAAATTGACAAAAATTGAAAAAAAAAATCAGTTGCATCTCCCTTTTTCTGAAACCACATCGGACCATTTTTTTTTCTGGAACCCAGTCGGACCC